>JAZHYW010032749.1:0-20171 GCA_037355805.1 Ixodes ricinus
TTAACGATATGCGTTAATACGCCTTAAAGATTTTTCCAAAAACAAAACAAAAATGCTTTTTTTCTTCTTTTTTTTTTTTTTTGGGGGGGGGGAGCTGTAGTTTTTGATCTAAGACATTAGTCGAGCTGGATTTCGATGGGATACGGGTTGTTTGACTCAGAATCAACAGACCGCAGTCTGTTAGCAGGCCTGAGAAAGAGATTCGGCTGCGAAGAAGAGAGACTGTAACTGCAAGGCCTCCAGGAGGCTTGCAGTAAGTTAGTCTAAGAAACATAATATACGTTACTAAAAACAGTACTTTGGCTACGTCAGTTTAAAAACTATGATTTTAAATATAAGAAAGCACCGGTAAAGACGCGTTAGGAAAGCCGCAGGTTTTAGACCTCGAGAGGAGCCCAGAAGGCGCGCATTGTTAATGCATATAAATGGACTTGTCGAGTCAAGGGTACCGCGCCTTAATCGCGCGGCCCGAAAAGGCATTTAATATAATAAAACATGCCGATCAAATTGTATGTGGCGCAAGTTTGGTTCATACTCAGATCTGGATTAACCACCGGGCGATCCACCCACCCTACCTGCCCCATATATACATGCCGCAATTCATGGACGGGAACGCAAGCTCGTTGCGCCTTGGAAAGGTATACACACCGGCGACTCGCGTTGTCTGGCCTTTGCTGCGGTTCGCGCAGTTTCCGATCTTATCTGCTACGCGAGCGGTGTCTTTACTGTAGCCGGATTTTCGTTTTTGGCTGGCCCTACTACAACCTTGCTCAGGGCAAAAACTACGCATCTGCACAGACATCGACGTGGCTCGGGACCGATAAAATACAATTCACAACAGTTAAAAAGAATACTTTGTGGTCCAGGAGAGATTATAGTGGGGAGAGAGGAAGATGAGAGAGCTGGGGGACTTCAGCCCAGCTGACTCTGTCTGGCTCTGATCGAGACGATAGAATGGGCAGCACCTCGGCGCCAGCTTACTTTGAGGTCTACCCGCTATCGCTGCAGTCAGAGCCAATCAGAAAGCCCTGCGGCGTTCTGGCGATCATCACAACCCCTGCCAAAAGAAGCAGACCAGCTTGACGCCATGGTCGCCCACCAGTAGCCACCAGCCATTACGCTTCAGGTAGCGACGCCAGCGCCATACCCGTCATGGTCGCCAGCTATCCGGCTTTATCTGGGCTCCTGGAGAACGCTGTTCATTGTCCTAAATGTTTAAACGGTCTCTGACAGGCAACGTAGACATGACTTCACCATACCGAATCGAACGCTGGGAAGGCGCACTTTGAACCGTGACAGTCGGCGGTTACGTCTGCTCTTTAAGCCCCAATATGGTGGCGCCCACAACAATGTCCAGGAACCAGTTGCCCGATGTGCTCTGAGCGCAACTCGTTGTTAGCTCTGAACTAACGCTATTCCAAGCGCGCCGCCATGCCGGATTGTCGTCACTTCCAGTATGGGCGAAAACATTGTTTTGCCGTCGCCACGGCAGTAGAAGATACCTCTAATAAAAGCGTTACCGTCACACATTATTGTTTTGCCTCCCCTTATTTCCATACTAGTTGCAGGTTGAAACGTTTTTAGTATTTTTTCGTCGCCCATACCGGATACGCCTATTAGGTGGCCGGGGACGAGAGTACACAGAAAAGGTCTATATGCTTGGAGGAAAAAGAGGGCGTTCGCAGGCCTTGATTGTTCTATTAGCCCCGTGCGCGACCGAAAGCGTCGCTGTGGTCGGCCTTCCACGATTGGCCGAACGCTGACTATGACGTCGGAAAGGGGATTTATCATCGACGGAAATAAGAGGAATGAAAGAACTTTAATTTTGACGGTGTTGGCAGTGTTCCTTTGAGAGCGCAATGATTTCAAGCTTCCACCATGCTATTTACAAACACCATCGAACTTGTTGTTCGCAAGGTAATGACGTCACAAGGGGGAACCATAGGAGGGCGCCACCAAAACATCTCGCCGCTAATAGGGGTATTCACTGGCGGCCATAGCCGTGTGCGCGACTGCTGACGCGTCTCATGGCGAGCTTCCGCAGTTCTTTTGCAACGTGCATTACGCACAATGAATATTGCCGGTCTTAGCAAGCTCATAAATGCAGTTCGTTCTCGAGCATGCGCTCTAAACGGCACGCCACAAATATGGCGTCTAGTGAATACTCGCCGTATGGGAGGTGTTCGTAGAACCAATACCACCTAGAAGACTTGACCATGACGTCATTCTTAGTAGATCCCCGATCTGTCCCTGCCAAGTGGTAAACGCGCTGAGGCTCGACGAGAAACGCCCCGAAGCGGCCGATGCGTCCATCTTGGCGTCGCCGCGTTCAATAGCGCCGCGCTCGTAATAGTGTGAAACGCCGCAGGAGGCGACTGGCGGCGACAGCTCATGCACGCTATAGGCTGCGCTGCGTGGATCTACTAGTGGTGATCGTTTGGGGGTTCGAAAGGCTCTAGGCCTTGTCTTCCTGGCGGTATCCGATACAACCCACCGAAAATATCAGAATGACGTCACGCCAATCGTACGCTCTCTATTGGGTCTCGGTCGTCGGGAAAGAGGCAAGGCCACGAGCGGGGTCTCAGGCTCAACGGACTCGGAAGTTACGCCCTGACCCGCACGGCTTCCGCGTAACGGGTTAAAAAAGACTCCATCCATGAATCATAGCAGATTTGGGAGACGATCTGTTGCCCGCCGCGTGCCTCGCTATCGCTTCGGACACGGCCGCGGGACGACTAGAGGGCCGTAGAACCAGAAAGGAATGCAGCTGGGCTCTTCGCTCCGTCTTGCCTGGCTTCTTGCTCGGTTGTGGTGCGGCGACACCGCCCAATACCTACGAGACGAGGCATCTTCCCTTCCCCTTTCAGTCAGATAGTCAGGTAGTCGGGGATTTGACGTGCTCTCAAAAAAGACTGAGTTCACTGTTCCGCTGAACAAGGAGACAGCCAATGGCAGCGAAAAACGGAAGGATCCCCGCGAATGGTGAAAACCTCAGAATAGGGGGTATTCACCGGACGCCATGTTTTAGTCCGCTGTTCGCTGGGCATGCTCAGAACCAGCTCACGCTTATATAGGTCGCTACGACCCTCAATTCTTCAACCAGAGCCGAGTTCTGATTGGCTGTGATTGAAAGATGAGTGGCGTAGACTTCAAAGCAAGCTGCCTTAAGGTCTACCCACTATCCTTCCCATCAGTGCCAATCAGAGCTCGGCGTTCTGACGTCACCACAACCCCTGCAAAAGAAGCAGACCAACTTGCGCTCCCTTTGTAAAAGTCTCCTTCTGCGCGCTGCCATCTTTGTCTGCTGGGCTGTGGAACGCCTTCTGAACATGCGCTGGTGCTCTGCTTTGCGGTATATCAGACCTCGCGCGTGCGCCCACAGCTCAGTGACTCAGCGTTTTTCACCCGGGTGATAAGCTATGCAAAGGTCTATACGGCGTGAAAGTTCGTCTGCTCTTTGCGCATGCGTTTGTTTACACTCGAGATTCCCCCCTCCCCCCCCCCCCCCCCGTGTGCTTTTGTTTTGTCCGGACCTACACCAACGACGGCTGACGCGCTTGCTTGCTTGCTTGCCTTGTCACCGCGGCTTGCTTGCGCGTTATCGCTACGCTGCCTTTTGATTGGTGCGCATCGGATTGGTGCGCATTGGCGCGCATCGGGCCTCTCCTCGCTCTCCAATGCGCCGAATACTGCACTTTGAAACGCTCGCCAAACCACGTTGGATTCCAACTGGAAAACTATCGAACTTGTCGATCGGGGAACACGAACTTCCGACGAAACGTGACTGCCATTCTGGTTACCTCGGCGCAACCATAAAAGACGCTCTAGTGCGGCCGCAGGACTGGACGCGCTTTGATTCACTATAACAGGAACGTGACTATGGCTGATGTGACTATAAACAAAACTTTTCTTTTTTTTCGGTCACGTTGACCGATACTGGAGTTGCTTGGGAAGTCTGGCGTTGTGCGCTCTCCTTTCTTTCTTTCTTTTTTTTTTTTTTTCGCACGTAATCTTAGGAATGCCGATGGATTGCAAAGCAAGCGCGCAGCCTACATGGTATCGCTGGTGGCCCCGCCGTTTCGTTGGTCGTCTCTCCCGCGCACGCCTCTCCGTTAGAACGAAAGGGCCATCGGAGGGTGAGAGGATTTGGCTTCGTTTCTCTTCTCGAAGGAGTCTCCGATTGGGCCGGGTGGCGCCATCCATCGGCACTGTCAAGTAACGTTTCGTCCAGCGACCGTGAGAGTCGCGCGGAAAGCTGCCTTTTCGCCTTACCGAAAAGGAACTAATTAATCTAGTTCTCCCACTCTCTAAAAAAAGGAACTCGCTGCAGGTTTAGAATTACGGAAGTACATCACACAATACCTCCATCACTCCAAAAAAATCGTGCGTCTATTTTACCGCAAAACACTCGCAGAGACAATCACCGCACCTTACGGAGGCAGCTCAGCGAATGTCGATGCCGAAACATATGTTTAGACCAAAAAACGCTGTCTGAGTTGTGCGATTAAGCCGTGGAAAACGTCACGCTTGCATTGTTTTATGTCACAACTCAGACTGCGTTTTTTTGTTTTTTGTTTTTGCTCAAACGTGTGTTTCGGCATCGTCATTCGCTGAGCTACCTACCTAAGTTGCAGTGATTGGCTCTCCGAGTGTTGTGCGGAAAAGTAGAGGTACGGGCTTTTTTTTTTTTTATAGTGCTGGCACTTACAGCGATTCCAGCACTATGTCAACCGGACTAACAGACGGCGAAGAGAGCTTCCTTCGATCGATTTTGTTAATTATTTCGCGCGCTCAAGTTCGCACTAAGAAGCTGGAAGTGGTGAAAACACCTTGTGAAAGGAGGTTCGGGGGTTTGTCCTGCCATTACTAAACCTGCAACAGATTATACAGCTACAGAGGAGGAAACCAACATTTTGAATATTAAAACTAAAACTTCGACCGAAGAACAGGCCTGGGCAGTATCGCGATACAAATGTATCGCGATAGTACCTTAGAGATACTTTCGAGTATCTGTATCTCTGTATCGAGATATATTTGAAAAATGGATTTGTATCTCTGTAGTGAAATACATTTACAGTGTATCGCTTGTGTCACGATACTTTGCTAGACTTACGTATCTCGTTGCAATTGTTGTTGCCGTTATTACGATGGATTTAGAAGATCAAAACATCTGCTTGGTGCAAGGTGCTTCAATGTTTATAACATGAACCCGCCCTATGATCCATCAGTCACCAACGTTAAAATAAAAAAATAACTGTTCTCTAAAGAAGATTGCTTGCAAGAACAACAGAATAAGCTCCTCCCACAAAGCCCTCCACTATTTTCGATTTAGCAGAGCGAACACTGGAAAGGGTTGAGTGAAGAAAAAGCATGACTGCCTTGTCCAATGCCCCCATACTATGGGCTACTCGGAAGCATACAAGACGCGACAGCTTCAGGTGTACCCTCTCGGCAAAACAGGGTTTGTTTCGTGCAGACGCCTTTCGTGAAGCATGGCTCGCAGTCTTTACCGTTCAGTAACCATGTGGTTCAACGAGGGTGACATGTTTTGAGCGGCATCTTTTTATAAATAAAAAGTTTGAGCTAAGCGTAAGTGCATAAAATAAGACAAAAAGAAGAGCGCAAGCCTATATTACCATTTGCATTCGCCAGGCCCTCTCCACATAGTACCATTCGGGAAGATATGTATTTCGACAGGGATCTGTATCTGTATTACAAAAACCTTTTTCGCTCTTTTTTTCTTCTTCTTTTTTGCAGAAGTATTTTAGGGATATTGTGTTGGATAAAAGACAAATGTATCTCAGTATCTGTATTTTGGGCCTTAAAATACATGCATCTCAGTATTTCTATTTCCGGAATACTTTTTGGAGTATCTCTGCCCAGCCCCGCCGAAGAATCGCCGAGCCAGCGCGACACGGACTTGTAAGATGCTAACCACTCAACATTAAGAGACTATCTCTCTCTCTCTCTCTCTCTCGCTCTCTCTCTCTCTCTCTCTCTCTCTCTAGATCGCGAGCTGGTTCGCCTCTCGCCCGAAGGGCTTCTGGCAAAATTCCACCCGATATGCACCTGTGACAGGAGGGCCGTTATACTGAACCTTCTGGGACAACGTGAACCTGGGACTGTATATTACTGCCGCAAAATATCGATACATTTACCACCAAAAAATAGTTATTTCCCAAAGGGAGAAAAACAGACCGAAAATTCGGCATTTTACGCTCTCGAGTTCTTCGAAGAGACGCGTCCCGCGACCTCATCGCTGTCGGCTACGCAGATGCCGCTGAATTCGAGGGAATCCAGCACGCCCCACGGGCTCCCTCCGTCCTCCTCGAGCGTTTCCCAGAAAACGTGATCTGCCCCGAACATCGGTCCGTGACCCGCCCGACCCCGGCTCTTTTCGTCGCCGTGTCACCCTTTTGTCTTTGCGCCCAAACAATTGACGAGTCCTTCCTTTCTTCTCCACCGCCGACCCGAAAGGCGCTCCATTGTTCACCAACCAAGCATCACTATATACCCCGTTTCACCTTACGAAGAAGGACCGGACGATACGACGAGCCACCCCCAGCCAATCCAACGCCCCGTGAGTGCATGTCACGTGACACATTCACCGCGCTGGATTGGCTGGAATAGCCCGTAGCGTCCGCTGAAGTTCATCGAAATGCTGAAACGGAATGTGGAATCCGTTCACCCCTAAACTGAAAATGCGGTGGAAGCTACGTGGGCCAGTCGTCATATGTCTACCTCTCGTCGCGTGATCGCGCTTGCCCTCATACTCACGCGCAGAAAGCAAGTCCATGCGATGAAACGGAGGCCATCGACTGAAATAACTTATAGACTGAGACTGGGGAAGGAAAATGAAAGACCAATGAAAGGAAGGAACAAGCACAACATCTTTTTTTTGTGTGTGCGTGCGTGTGTGTGTGTGTGTGTGTGTGTGTGTGTGTGTGCGTGCGTGTACGTGCGTGTATGTGCCTGTGTGTGTTTGTTTGTTTGTTTGTTTGTTTGTTTGTGTGCGTGCGTGTGTGCGTGTGTGTGTGTGTGTGTGTGTATGTGTGCTTGTTTGTGTGTGCGTTTTGTGTGTGTGTGTGTGTGTGTGTGTGTGTGTGTGTGTGTGTGTGTGTGTGTGTGTGTGTGTGTGTGTGTGTGTGTGTGTGTGTGTGTGTGTGTGTGTGTGTGTGTGTGTGTGTGCACGCACACACATCCTCTCCGGTTCGCTCGCGGCGTGCCGTGTTATGGAGCTCTTGGAAGCAAGAAGAAGCAATCTCTTATTTCGCCTTCATCGGATGTCAGTCTTTTGAAGGGGGCGATCTTCCTTCCAAAGAACGCGGCTCTTCTTCCAACAGAGAAAGACGACGATGTCGATCGTTGACCGCGGGTCGGGTGGGGGCGAGCCGCGGCGCTCGTAGGGTCGCGTTCTTGATCCGCGCGTGGCACAATACAGACCGGCTGCTCGACGTCGATGCTGCCCGCGGGGACGGACGGAAGCGACACAAGGCGACGCGGGGTTCGACGACGTGAAGGCGTCGAGGTCATTCTCGGAGTCGATGCGCTCCGCCAGGGTTGAATGCGCTCACTCGCGCTGCGAGCAATCGAGAAGACTGCGTGCGTGCGACTCGGTCGTGGGTGACGTCGTTGCTTCGCGCTACTTTAATCTCCGGTGCGGAACGCTACCATGGTATGCTTAAGCCGCCGCCACGCTGCATTATACGAAAGACTGTCCCGCAGACATGTGCCGAGCATTCGTGCGTGCTTCGAAAAGACTCGAGGAGTGTGCGCGCATGATTCTGTCGTCGTGCTTGCAACCAACGCCACGTCTTTTGTGTGACGTATGCGCTGTGTTGTGTTCGTTTCCTTCTGTGTTTCCTGAGTCTCGGGTTTTATTACCATGATTCACACGGTACTTTTAACTGCGGTAGTAGTTCTCGAAGTCTCTTAAATAACACCTGGCCCAGGTGCGGATTTATGTGGGAGAGGGGACCACCCCTACTGACCGCCGATGGACGGTTTATTTTATTAAAACAAAAACGACATACACCACTTGTTTTCGGGTGGAACTAATGTGTCTTCTTTTAGAGCGCAGCTCTTAGGCGCCCGTTTCCGGCTTGAGCGGCGTCGGCGTCGCCATCGGCGTCGGCGTCGCCGTCGGCGGCTTACCGCGCGGTGCATTATGGGAAATATCCCATAATGCACCGCGCGAGCCCCCCGGGGTCACGTGACCTCGGGGGGTCACGTGATCTGGGGGTCACGTGACCGCCCTCCCCCTCCTCCCCCAGGTCACGTCACCCCTTCTCCCCCGAGGGGTCACGTGACCCCCTCCCCTCCCCCCCGAGATCGCGTGACCTGAGGGGTCACGTGACCCCCCCTCCCTCCCTCCCCCGAGGTCACGTGACCTGAGGATGACGTGACCCCGGAGGAGATTGAAGAATGAGGGAGGAGGAGAAGGAGGGGTATACCCCTCCCCTGATTACCCTTCCCTCCTCCTCCTCAAGAGCTGCGCTCCAATTCGGCGTTACAGGGAGTTGTAAACGGCTTTCATTTTTCTCTCTTTTTTTTTTTGTGAAATGGCAATTATTAGAGTAACAAAATAGATCATGGCAGCTGAAATAAAGTACTGCTCCGCTCCAGCAGTAGGAAAACTTGCCGCCCGCTAAATTTAGCCGGTAAAGAATGTACGGGACGTCGCTTCCGCCCGTGACAGCACATCTTTCCGTGACGTGTTACATCTCTTTGCAGACCCCCCCCCCCCCCCTAATTAAGTCAAATTGTCCTTGTCTTCCAGCATGCTTTGGGAGCATGATGTGCACGCTCGAAGCCCGCGACACGACGACGTGTTATCAATGGTATACAGGAAGCTCGCGCTGGAGACCGAACATCTGAAATGCCTCTCTGCCATACTTGCCCTGTCAGTGATGATCGTTTTTCCGCTGCACTCGAGCACGGAGAAGCGGGTATAACCTACATCGACGAAACCAGACTAGCACACCACCGAGAGCAACGAAATTCAAAACTCGCGAATTTCAGGTTGCGGGGTCAATGCGTCTCTGCACACCGTCTGCGGGCACAGATCAACATCTGCGTCGAGTCGTAAAGGACGTTTCACCAAACCGCCGTCGTGGCGAATTCCACAGTCGTCAAGACCCCCTCCCCCCCCCAACAAAGACGCCGGTGTACGCCTGGCACACTTTTGATCTCTGACACTGCGAATTGTTAAGGGCGCTACGAGACCGGATAATATCAGCAACGACCGAGCCCGTTAACCCTGCGTGCAGTTTTACCTTTCAACGTTTTCGAGGGTAAAGAGCACGACCCGCTGCTCACAACGACTTCCTTGGTCGATTCCTTGACACAATAAATATTTTTTTCTTTTTTTTACACAAACCGTGTTTTATTACCCGATTTACGCAGAGTTCTGTAACGTTTGGCTGTAACAGGCGGTTATTATAGGCCGGATGAAGCGATAAACCGACACCGAGAAGCATTATATTCCCATAGGGAGCCATATAAAGACTTCAGACCCCCGGCAGAATTTTGAACTTAACGCCTTGAGATTGTGAGCTTTCGACTGAGCTAGAGTGTAACAGAGCAATCCAGGCTCTTTGGTATGGGCCACGCATGAGCGAGCTCATTAGCGCGCCACGTGAATGAGCTCGCGCGCTTCGCGGCCTCTCCGGTCATGTAGCGCCATCTCACGACACGTATCAGAAATGAAAGCGAATCTTTGGGAGGCGGTGCCGTTGAGACGTCCTTCTCTTCTTCCCTGGAAGACCCATTGCGCATTCTGTTCTTAACCAGTCTGTCAGCATGATCAAACCTGCATGTTCTTTTTTTTTTAAGCGGAATTTTTTTGCATGCGTTGGAGCATCCTCATGCAGCGGTAAAAGCGCGAACTACACTTGGCATCCGGAAGGGGAGTTGCACTACCTCTTATGCCTCCTCCGCGACTCATATCTTGAAGGTTGGACACTAGCGTTTGCTTACGACCGAGTTCTTTTGAACTCTTACGACGAGAGAACACACTGGTAAGATGGCCCCGGAACTGCATTTTACTAGAGCGAAGGTTTTTCAGCATTTGCGAGATAAAATGTACGTGCTATCTATGAGAAATTGTATTCTAAAGCCTCAAAAGTTTTCCAGGCCTATCAAAAAAAGGATGCACGAAAAAGTGGGAGAACATATAGGAAAATTACGAGTGTTCCAACACTACCCCATAGATGGCGCCAGTGTGCTCTCTCGTCGTAATAGATCGTAAAGCGTGAATCACATGTGAGCAAGAACCGTGGTGCAGTCCCGTGATAGCGTATTTTTCGCTCACATATGAGTATATGAACAATGTACTCATATGCTCAATGAGAGCAACAACATGCTGAAAGTGAACATCATGAACAATGTACTCACACGCCCAATGTGAGCAACAACACGCTCAAAGTGAGCAACATGAACAATGTGAGTGCGTAAATTGTTCATGCGAGTACATGAACAATGCACTCATTTTTGCCCAATGTGAGCAAAGCCCATATGCGAGTACTTGATTTTTGCTCACATTGAGTACGTGAACCTCATTCGGTTCACTTTTGCTCCACGTGAGCGCGTCCTGCTTCTTGTGACTAAAGTCACGTTATGACTACACTGCCAGCATGCTCCTTGGAGCTTGAAAATTGTGCACGTGTATACTGCTGCACGTGGTCATGTTGAAAGTTAAAACGGAGCTTGTTGAATAGCGAATACCTCGGCGAAACTCAGCGTTCACGGTTGCAGTTTTTTGATGAAGCGGTCATCTTGTATTGAGAACCTGAAGTGTTATATTGTTATTAAGATGATATATCATGTAACACGTGCATGCTCTATGGGGCATTTTGAAGTCATGTAGCCTCTGAACAAATGATACGACTCACTTTAAACGTCCTATCTTTGTAAACACAAACGAGCATTTTTGTGTAAAAATCTACTAGGATTTCTTAACCCTTCATTTTTAATGTCTGTTGCAAAGTAGAAGAAATAAAATTGAATTAACGGATCATATGGATAGTTTTTTTATTGGAATAGCTTGTCGTCCCAATTTAAATAAAACATCTTTAAAGATAATACGTCCAGCCTACGCACGAGCCGCGTGACAAAAACAAAATTAAGGGAAAATGGTAGACAAATTGGGAAAAACAACGATGTCTTCAACATACCGTTACGCTAAAGCAGGGGTCGGCAACGGGCGGCGCGCGGACAGGATAAACCCCGCGAACCCCCTCCCCTCCCCCCCCCCCCGCACACACACGCGCTCCAGGGCTAATGCCGCAAGAATTATCGCTGATTCTAAGCCTGGTGTAATTGGACGTATTGGCTCTGAAGCATCTATACCAGGAGATCAGTTTATTCTTTATTAGCAATTGTTGTGCACCAAAGCAAATGATGGATTGTAAATCAATAGTTAAGGTCGTTGTATTTAGCGTACTTTTCGATCGGAACCGCGGTTCGTACCTTAGTCAATTTCAACAGTTTCTGTCGCACTCACAGGCTCGCTATGAGGATTTCGACAAGGTCAGAAGTTTAGCAAAAAAACACGTATAGTCCACATAACAAAGAGAAATTGGACGGTAACATTCAGTGGTTTTCAGTCTGCCTCGGTCATTGGACTCTAGAGTCACAACTGTGTGGCTCTGCGAGAATGATGGAGGCAGAACCTGCAGCTTCAAAAGCCAGGCGAAATATAGCCTGCAGCACGGAGTATAAAAGTTCACTTAGCGTTTTATCTGTTACTTTCGTCAGCTGATCGCCTCTCGCCCACTTCGCCTCCCCCCCCCCCCCACGCACACACACGCGCTCCAGGGCTAATGCCGCAAGAATTATCGCTGATTCTAAGCCTGGTGTAATTGGACGTATTGGCTCTGAAGCATCTATACCAGGAGATCAGTTTATTCTTTATTAGCAATTGTTGTGCACCAAAGCAAATGATGGATTGTAAATCAATAGTTAAGGTCGTTGTATTTAGCGTACTTTTCGATCGGAACCGCGGTTCGTACCTTAGTCAATTTCAACAGTTTCTGTCGCACTCACAGGCTCGCTATGAGGATTTCGACAAGGTCAGAAGTTCTAGCAAAAAACACGTATAGTCCACATAACAAAGAGAAATTGGACGGTAACATTCAGTGGTTTTCAGTCGGCCTCGGTCATTGGACTCTAGAGTCACAACTGCGTGGCTCTGCGAGAATGATGGAGGCAGAACCTGCAGCTTCAAAAGCCAGGCGAAATATAGCCTGCAGCACGGAGTATAAAAGTTCACTTAGCGTTTTATCTGTTACTTTCGTCAGCTGATCGCCTCTCGCCCACTTCGCCTCCCCCCCCCCCCACGCACACACGCGCTCCAGGGCTAATGCCGCAAGAATTATCGCTGATTCTAAGCCTGGTGTAATTGGACGTATTGGCTCTGAAGCATCTATACCAGGAGATCAGTTTATTCTTTATTAGCAATTGTTGTGCACCAAAGCAAATGATGGATTGTAAATCAATAGTTAAGGTCGTTGTATTTAGCGTACTTTTCGATCGGAACCGCGGTTCGTACCTTAGTCAATTTCAACAGTTTCTGTCGCACTCACAGGCTCGCTATGAGGATTTCGACAAGGTCAGAAGTTTAGCAAAAAAACACGTATAGTCCACATAACAAAGAGAAATTGGACGGTAACATTCAGTAGTTTTCAGTCGGCCTCGGTCATTGGACTCTAGAGTCACAACTGTGTGGCTCTGCGAGAATGATGGAGGCAGAACCTGCAGCTTCAAAAGCCAGGCGAAATATAGCCTGCAGCACTGGAGTATAAAAGTTCACTTAGCGTTTTATCTGTTACTTTCGTCAGCTGATCGCCTCTCGCCCACTTCGCCTCCCCCCCCCCCCCCCCCACGCACACACACGCGCTCCAGGGCTAATGCCGCAAGAATTATCGCTGATTCTAAGCCTGGTGTAATTGGACGTATTGGCTCTGAAGCATCTATACCAGGAGATCAGTTTATTCTTTATTAGCAATTGTTGTGCACCAAAGCAAATGATGGATTGTAAATCAATAGTTAAGGTCGTTGTATTTAGCGTACTTTTCGATCGGAACCGCGGTTCGTACCTTAGTCAATTTCAACAGTTTCTGTCGCACTCACAGGCTCGCTATGAGGATTTCGACAAGGTCAGAAGTTTAGCAAAAAAACACGTATAGTCCACATAACAAAGAGAAATTGGACGGTAACATTCAGTGGTTTTCAGTCGGCCTCGGTCATTGGACTCTAGAGTCACAACTGTGTGGCTCTGCGAGAATGATGGAGGCAGAACCTGCAGCTTCAAAAGCCAGGCGAAATATAGCCTGCAGCACGGAGTATAAAAGTTCACTTAGCGTTTTATCTGTTACTTTCGTCAGCTGATCGCCTCTCGCCCACTTCGCCCCCCCCCCCTTGATTTTCATCCGGCCCCGAAGTTTGTCTCCGCTTGGCGACAAAAGGTCGCCGACCCTTGCCCTAAAGCATTACTGACATTTCCTGTGTTTAAAACACTTGATGGGCAGCAAAACTAAAATATTTGTACAAATATGAGCATGTTCCAGTGCTTCTCACTGCCAGTATAAATGCCGAAAGCACCGAAAGTGTTAACTACGATATATATTCAATACTTCCAACCGCTATTCGAACAATTCACACGTGATCATTTGCCTCTTCGTACCGCAGTTCATGTTGCCGTGCCAACGTGCTAACATTCTGTCAGTTCCGCGGTCAATGATCAGTTGAACGTGATGGGATACCTCCGGTTCTTCGAAGGTCGCGAAGACCAGAGGTTCCTACAATAGTACTCCTCCCACGCCGTCGGCACGAAGTAAAAATAATCATAAAGCGACGTAGTAACTTGGACGCCCTGACTTGCGTAATACAATACGATCTAACTCAAAGGGTACCGCAAAAGCGAAAACGAAAAGCACGCCTCGTCTGCGCGATGCTCTCAAAGCTATATTTAGAAGTGGAAATTCCGAAGACTCAACGCGATAGATTGCTCGCGTTGAATCCCCTTTTCAGGTTGTCAAACCGGGACCTGAACCTTTGCAAATCGTCGCACGAGCATATAAAAGTTGTATACGTTGCTCAAAGCTAAAATTAGGATTTCATTCGTATCGCGGCACCAAACACATGTCTGAACGGAAGACGGCTGTTTCCTCGCTCAAACCCAGCACTTTCTTTTTTCTTGTGATCTATAGAATAGCACGGGATCTCGTCAAGATTTCTCCTTTTATAACAGCTAGTCGTACGAATTTTACTTTAGTACTATTTTATTATATTAGATGCAAATATTTCAAGGGCATCATTGTTGTTTTTGTGTTTTCCTAGTCCAAATATAAACATTTTTCAAGGCCTACCGATTCTTTCTATTTACTCTTCCCTGGAGAACCACCAGAGTCTGACAAAGGGAGTTTTCGTAGACCGCGTTTCCCCTCCGCTATGCCCTCCGCAAGGAAGAAGCCGCTACAGCGCTTGCGCGCCCATGGCCTTGACTGTAGAGTTCCGGGTATCGTAGCGGGTTGCGGATGGGTGTTGCGGGACGGCGAAAACGATCTACAAAAACTCCTCAATCACGCCAAAACGACACTTTCGGAACCCACGTGATCAGAAATGCTCGAAAAGGAAGGCGACAAAAGGCTAACTTTATTTTCCTTTTTTAAACAGCTTTCGATCTTCATCTGATGAGGAATGATTGCGTGTGAAAAGCATTAGCTGTGGCATCGTTTATCTCTTCGTGTGCTCCCAAACTGTCTTCTTCTTGATTTGTAATTGGAGAATCAGTGGGCCTAGAGTGTTAACGTACCACGGCTGAGAGATTCCTGGAGCGGGAGCTCGCGCCGCAGAGCCCACGGATCCTGGGTTCAATCCCCCTCCCGCCCGTTTTCAGTCTGGACGAGCACCGTATCAACTTGCGGTCATGCATCATTATACTGCGTGGTGCACGTTAAAAACCCCACGCTCGCTGTCGTACTACGCTGGCTAAATTTTCTCATCAACAGTGGAAAGTTAGTCAGCCCGTTGGGGTCGACTAACTTCCCCGCTTTCTAAACATACGCAAAACATAATTTAGTTTTCAGATACGCGCCCTCGTCTGTACGTAATGCCCCGCCGACGTCCCCTTATTTGTTGTGTGCAAAGAAGCTCCGAATAGCAACGTCAAATACTTTTGAGAAGTCGACACAGAAGTCCATTGGGAACGGGGAGATTCGCAGGCACGGTTAGCCATTTTGTTATCAGATAACGAGTACACGCTGCAACTGAATCGAGCGACAGCACGATCGTTGCATGAGCTACAAAGTTCTGCACTAACGCAGACGAGGTCCACTAAATAAAGTTTACATCCACACTCTTTACGACCGCGCGTGGAGGGCTCCGGGAATCTAGCCAAGCCCCATCGACGGCGTCATCATCGCCGTCGTCCAGGGTGCCTAGATTAGAGTGTTTTCAACCACCTGATCATGGTCACGTGGTGTACGGGCCTCGTTTGCAATCCCAGCTGCGAGGAGGTGACGAAATCATTGGTCGTCTGCAAACGTCCCTGCACTCCCGCCCGCTTTCCTGGTTGCCATGCGACGACGCGACGCAGGCGCACTTGCAACCAATCAGCGGAGGACGCGTCCGCCATTAAACTGCAAACGTTCTCCGTGGTCTCTCTAAGATCTAGGCTCTCTACCGCCATCCCCGACAATGTGGCGCCGTCTGGTGCCAGCGCGCCACATAACTGGCGGGTAACGCAGACCGAGGCGTGGCTTGTGCGGCAGCTTTCCTCGGCCATCTATACGGCCGCTCCAATGGTATACGGGATGTGCGGTTTTAAATAGCAAACTTGATTGCACCGTCTACTGGAGAAAAAGCGAGAGAAGGGGGAGAGGGGAGGGGGACGATAAATGTGCACGGCTGCATTCCGAAGAGCCAATTGCATCTTGCGCAATAAAAGATGCTCAAATGCAAAACCAGACGGAGCCTTGCGGAGAGGTCATAAGTACAATTACCAGCGCGCCCGTCGCCAGTCTGGTGCCAAGTCGCCAACAGGAAGCATGGTAACACTGTCGGACACTTCCTACACTATGAAGCGTGAAGTAAAAGATAAAAATGTAATAAAAAAAAGGCCGAATAGCGTTGCCAGAATAAACGACCTCGCTGGACAGATGAGATACAGATAAGCGAGCGCGATTCTCCGAGATTTATCTGGAATCGCGTGGCAGAGAATGTGCCACGAGAAAAACAAAAATACTAATAGTAATAATAATACTAGCGCGAGTATGTAGTGGCCGAAAACCCGGAAATAAAGAAAGCATTTTTTTTTTGTCTTCCTGCTTTAAGGTGTAAAATACGACCGCAGACGCATATCTTATTTGGCAAACCCGTCCGGCTCTTGTCGGTCGACTTTCGATTTGCTCGATCGTCCGCGGTCTATTGTTTAGATTTATAATGTTTAATTCCACTTACTACGCGCTTTAGCACACGATACTGCAAACAATCGATTACAACTCCACACGAATTAGGTCTGCTGGCGTGTGCGCTCCTTGTGCACGTAACTGACAAATAATCGCCTCCTAAAAAAAAAAAAAATCTATAGCACTAAAAGAATACCGAAAGCGCCGGGGCCGCGTAGTGGCAACGCCGAGAAACTCAAGAAAGGAGGTCGTTTCGACTCTGGCGTCTGCTATCGCTGCTTGGTTCTCGTAGGCAGCATAGAAACAAACATCGTTTCCAGTAATTATTTTTATGCTACCGCCGTGTCATTGCTACGATCTGACTAGGAAGAAGGTTTCTACTGCCGAAAAGTCGCTTTGCTTTCATATATAACACCGATCTTACGCTTCAGTGCAAGCAATTTATGGTGGTCCGCGTGCTGAACGACGAAAACGACCTCTTTTCGTCCGCCATTTTGCCTGACCAGCGCGCCCCCTATAGTTCGCTGGAGTCGGGAATATTCACTGACAGAATGAGAACGGCAGGGCGAGGCTTCAGTTGTCGCGCCACCAGCGCGAGCTTCCCACCATCACGCTTCGGCGTCTCGTGCGTCTAGAGCCACGCACGCACAGCCAAAGCACGGTGGAAGGCAGCGGGCGCGCGCTCGAGGCAGGGCTTTCGAAAGAGACGCGCTCGCCGTTCTCACTCTGTCAGTGACTATTCGCGACTCCAGCAAGTCACTCGCCCCCTCGCGAACGAACGAAGAACCGGAGAGGAGCGGGAACGGCGGCGGTACTATCGGCCTTGGTGTTGCTCAGGGACCGAAACCGTTAAGCCAGGGTCACACTGTTTGTATACATCATACAAAGACGGTCTGCATACAGATTCGAACGCGAGTCATCGCGAGGTCCGTGCTTCAGTGCCGTATGGCAATGAGTTCGAGGAAGAAAAAACTTGGGCATTCGAACCTCGGATGTTGCGGGGTGTCGTGTTTGCAGACTGTCTTTCGTATGATGGATGAGCAGTGTGACCCCGGCCACGGTGAGGACACTGGCGCGAGGAACAATGAGACGCGTACGAGCTCCTCGCTGAAGGATGTGCGGCGGCTGCGAGAGATGTCGCGGACGAGATATTTTATTTGTGCGTATTTTTTTTACAGTTGCGCCGTTTCGCCAGCGAGCGACGCCAGTTCGCCGCGGGCTTTTGGGATCGCGTATGAGCTCGTGAGGGGACTCTATCCGGTCGCTCCGCGCGCTCGGCAGTGGGTCTTCACCTAAAGAGCATATCTCACACCCTGACGCCGACTTGACCGTAACCCGAACCAAAAAAACGTTTAGGATCGAATGCTTTTGGGTAACCGTACTGAGAACGAAACCGCTATCTTCATTAGATGTTAAGCGTAATCAGTAACCGTACCCGTAATGCTTTAACCGGTAAATGATATGTTATACCGGTTCAACATTTTTTTAAACAATAATACAGCGATACATAATTTGTTATTATTTATTATTTATTATGTATTATACCCTCAGGGCAGAAACATTACGAGGGATGGAAGTCGGGATCAAACACGGCACAAAATGATCAGTTCGGCTCAAACACACGAATAATAACGCGTTAGTGCTTCCTTAAATCTTGCCAGATCATGGATGGTCGCAATGCACGCGGGAAGGCGGTTCCATTCAGAAGAACGTTTTGGTAAGAAGTAACTGTAAAAGGAGTTATTCTTGCATGTTGGTACGCCTACTTTGCAGTGACGGTCAAAACGAGGAGATGCGTAGACCGGATCATGGATGAGTTGGCTTTTAGTATAGGATTGTGAAGGTATATCTTATGAAACAAGCACGGGACGTGAAATCATGCGCCGGGTGGAAAGGGGAAGCAATCAGAAGCTAGATTTCATGAAGTCACACTAGATGTTCGATGATAGTTGGAAAGTATAAAGCGTGCTGAACGGTTTTAAATGGCTTCGAGGGCTGAAATGAGTATTTCTTGACCAGGATCCCGGACCTAACATGGCTATTCGAGCTTAGGTCCTACTAATGTTTGTAAAGTAATACTTTAAGGATGATGGAACTAAGGAAGTTACGTCTAGGAATCCAAGCATGTGATTCCTGTTGTGACATATTCGGTATAAGCCTTCCATGACAGATTAGAACTAATATGAACGCCTAAGTATTCGCAAGATGATACGTTTTCAAGGGTGTTATTTGACGATTGGTAAGCAGGACAAGTTGCAATTCTACGTGAAACTCTCGTCGCTTCGCATTTATTAATATTCAGCTTCATCTGCCACGTGTCACACCAGGTCGTAATAGCACTGGCATCAGATTGGATCATGGGAACATCAGAGTCGTTAATGATTTCGCGGTAAACAACACAATCCTCGGCAAGCAGGCCTATGGACGAGGTAATATGAGACGGTAAGTCGGTAATATGGACGAAAAATAAGAGAAGGCCCGGGACAGCAGCCTCGAGGACACCCGAATTAACGGGGATCGACGTTGAGTTGTGGTTATTAACAGTAACAAATTGTGATCGGTCAGTCAAAAAAACAACATTCTAGCCAAGTTAAAAAAATGTTTGGATCGATACTGAAGTGAGGCTGAAAACTGCCCGCTATAATAAGAGTTTATGCGACACTTTATCGCAAGCCTTAGGGAGGTCTAAGAAGACGCGATCAGTGTGAGATCCATGGTCGAGAGCTGAGGGAAGGGAGGTTATGGGTGAAAATCAAAAGCTAGGGTGTCACACAGAAAAGGATTCGCGAAATTCATGCTGAGCAGTGCTAAAGAAAAGAATTGAACCCTAAGAAGCGTGAGAGGATTGTGAAGAGATGACGTGTTTCATGACCTTGCAGGGTACGCTAGTATGGGAGATCGGCGCGCAATTATAAGGGTAAAATCGGTCTCTCCAGATTTGTCGATTTTGGCTACCACCAATTTAACGATGACCTTGAAATGCCATCGGCATTTGCAGACAACACACCGTCTCCACTTCGCTTACTTTCTTCGCGAAAGCAAGTCGGGAGAAAGAGACCGGGGAGCGAAAACGAAAGCGTCGGCGCGCGGAGTTGGCGGCGGAGTGCGTGTTCCAGACGCTGAGATCCTGGAGCTGTGGGCCACTGAGAGAGTCGGGGCGAGGCACGTGACAACGCACCACGCGAAGTCAGGAAACTCGCGTGCAGCGTCGTCACCTATTCCGCTTCGATGCTCTTATTGGCTTTTATATAGCCACTGGTGGTGTATACGTTTGCCGAGCGAAGGCCCGAGGCGACAGCTCTGCTGTGGCCAAAGGTCTCTGTGGCCACGCCGGTTTCAACAAAACAAGAGAAACTGCTCTACCGCCAGTGACTTTGGGGAGCCGGGAATACCATTGACGCCCGTTCTGATGTCAGCAACTCGGAGCACTATAGCGAAAATGGATAGCCGGGACGTCGGTGGGCGCTAACGGGTGCGTTTGTGTCGTGTATGCGACTGGCGACTGAAAGCTTAGTGGCTCTTCGTTGTTCAACTCTTTCGTGGTATGTGCCTTTTCTATTCCCGTAATGTTCTCGTTGAGAAAAATGAGACGATCATGTGGAAAAGTCCGGATATTGTTGGTCGGGAGGCACTCACTCGAGTGAACGGCGCTTTGGTGAACGGCGAAAGAACCTGCCTCCTCGATCATTCGAGCGAACGCAGTCGCCCGGTCGGTCAGGTGACATTAGTGCATTTCAATTGAGCTCGGTCGGTTGATTTCCA
>JAZHYW010032751.1:0-40904 GCA_037355805.1 Ixodes ricinus
CCCCCCCCCCCCCGCACACACGCCTCCAGGGCTAATGCCGCAAGAATTATCGCTGATTCTAAGCCTGGTGTAATTGGACGTGCTGACTCTGAAGCATGGCTGTACCAGGAGATCAGTTTATTCTCTATTAGCAATTGTTGTGCACCAAAGCGATTGATGGATAGGAAATCAATAGTTAAGGTCGTTGTATTTAGCGTACTTTTCGATCGGAACCGTGGTTCGTACCCTAGTCAATTTCAACAGTTTCTGTCGCACTCAGAGGCTCGCCATGAGGATTCTAAACAAATCAGAAGCTCAGCAAGAAAAAAAAAACGTACACTCCACATAACAAAGAAGATTGGACGGTAACATTCAGTGGTTTTCAGTCGGCCTCGGTCATTGGACTCTAGAGTCACAACTGTGTGGCTCTGCGAGAATGATGGAGGCAGAACCTGCAGCTCAAAAGCAGGGTGAAATATAGCCTGCAGCACGGAGTATAAAAGTTCACTTAGCGTTTTATCTGTTACTTTCGTCAGCTGATCGCCTCTCGCCCACTTCCCTCTATGATTTTCATCCGGCCCCGCAGTTTGTCTCCGCTTGGCGACAAAAGGTCGCCGACCCTTGCCCTGACATTTCGTGTGTGTGTTTAAAACACTTGACGGGCAGCAAAACTAAAATATTTGTACAAATATGTAGACATGTTCCAGTGCTTCACACGCCAGTATAAATGCCGAAAGCACCGGTGTTAACTACGATATATATTCAATACTTCCAACCGCTATTCGAACAATTCACGTGATCATTTGCCTCTTCGTACCGCAGTTCATGTTGCCGTGCCAACGTGCCCCAACATTCTGTCAGTTCCGCGGTCAATGATCAGTTGAACGTGATGGGATACCTCCGGTTCTTCGAAGGTCGCGAAGACCAGAGGTTCCTACAATAGTACTCCCTCCCGCGCCGTCGGCACGAAGTAAAAATAATCATAAAGCGACGTAGTAACTTGGACACCCTGACTTGCGTAATACAATACGATCTAACTCAAGGGTACACGCAAAGCGAAAACGAAAAGCACGCCTCGTCTGCGCGATGCTCTCAAAGCTATATTTAGAAGTGGAAATTCCGAAGACTCCAACGCGATAGATTGCTCGCGTTGAATCCCCTTTCAGGTTGTCAAACCGGGACCTGAACCTTGCAAATCGTCGCACGAGCATATAAAAGTTGTATACGTTGCTCAAAGCTAAAATTAGGATTTCATTCGTATCGCGGCACCAAACACATGTCTGAACGGAAGACGGCCGTTTCCTCGCTCAAACCAGCATTTCTTTTTCTTGTGATCTATAGTAAATAGCACGGGATCTCATCAAGATTTCTCCTTTTATAACAGCTAGTCGTACGAATTTTACTAGTACTATTTTATTATATTAGAGCAAATATTTCCAAGGGCATCATTGTTGTTTTTTGTGTTTTTCTGGTCCAAATATAAACATTTTTCAAGGCCCACCGATTCTTTCTATTTACTCTGACAAGGGAGTTTTCGTAGACCGCGTTTCCCCTCCGCTATGCCCTCCGCAAGGAAAAAGAAGCTACTACAGCGCGCGCCCATGGCCTTGACTGTAGAAGTTCCGGGTATCGTAGCGGGTTACGGATAGAGTTGCGGGACGGCGAAAACGATCTGCGAAAACTCCCTAATCACGCCAAAACGAACTTCGGAACCCACGTAATCAAAATGCTAGAAGGAAGGCGACAAAGGCTAACTTTATTTTCCTTTTTAAACAGCTTTCTTCTTATCTGATGAGGAATGATTGGTGTGAAAAGCTTTAGCTGTGGCATTATTATCTCTTCGTGTGCTCCTAAAACTGTCTTCTTCTTGATTTATAATTGGAGAATCAGTGGCTTAGAGTGTTAACGTACCACGGCTGAGAGATTCCTGGGCGGGAGCTCGCACCGCAGAGCCCAGGATCCTGGGTTCAATCCCCACTCCCGCCCGTTTCAGTCTGGATGAGCATCGTGCCAACTTGCGGTCATGGTGCACGTTAAAGTCCCCAGGCTCGCTGTCGCACTACGCTGGCTAAATTTATCTATAACAGTCTAAAGTTAGTCGGCCCGTTGGGGTCGACTAACTTCCACGCTTTCTGGAACATACGCAAAACATAATTTAGTTTCAGATACGCGCCCTCGTCTGTGCGTAATGCCCCGCCGACGTTCTCTTATTTGTTGTGTGCAGAAGCTCCGAATAGCAACGTCGAATACTTTTGAGAAGTCGACACAGAAGTCCATTGGGAACGGGGAGATTCGCAGGCACGGTTAGCCATTTTGTTATCAGATAACGAGTACACGCTGCAACTGAATCGAGCGACAGCACGATCGTTGCAATGAGCCTACAAGTTCTGCACTAACGCAGACGAGGTCCACTAAATAAAGTTTACATCCACACTCTTTACGACCGCGCGTCGGAGAGGGCTCCGGGAATCTAGCCAAGCCCCATCGACGTGCGTCATCATCGCCGCCGTCCAGGGTGCCTGGATTAGAGTGTTTTCAACCACCCGATCATGGTCACGTGGTGTACGGGCCTCGTTTGCAATCCGAGCTGCGAGGAGGTGACGAAATCATTGGTCGTCCGCAAACGTCCCTGCACTCCCGCCCGCTTTCCTGGTTGCCATGCGACGACGCGACGCAGGCGCACTTTGCAACCAATCAGCGGAGGACGCGTCCGCCATTAAACCGGAAACGTTCTCCGTGGTCTCTCTAAGATCTAGGCTCTCTACCGCCATCCCCGACAATGTGGCGCCGTCTGGTGCCAGCGCGCCACATAACTGGCGGGTAACGCAGACCGAGGCGTGGCTTGTGCGGCAGCTTTCCTCGGCCATCTATACGGCCGCTCCAATGGTATACGGGATGTGCGGTTTTAAATAGCAAACTTGGTTGCACCGTCTACTGAGAAAAAGCGAGAAGAGGGGGAGAGGGGAGGGGGACGATAAATCGTGCACGGCTGCATTCCGAAGAGCCAATTGCATCTTGCGCAATAAAAGATGCTCAAATGCAAAACCAGACGGAGCCTTGCGGAGAGGTCATAAGTACAATTACCAGCGCGCCCGTCGCCAGTCTGGTGCCAAGTCGCCAACAGGAAGCATGGTAACACTGTCGGACACTTCCTACACTATGAAGCGTGAAGTAAAAGATAAAAATGTAATAAAAAAAAAAGGCCGAATAGCGTTGCCAGAATAAACGACCTCGCTGGACAGATGAGATACAGATAAGCGAGCGCGATTCTCCGAGATTTATCTGGAATCGCGTGGCAGAGAGAATGTGCCACGAGAAAAACAAAAATACTAATAGTAATAATAATACTAGCGCGAGTATGTAGTGGCCGAAAACCCGGAAATAAAGAAAGCATTTTTTTTTTGTCTTCCTGCTTTAAGGTGTAAAATACGACCGCAGACGCATATCTTATTTGGCAAACCCGTCCGGCTCTTGTCGGTCGACTTTCGATTTGCTCGATCGTCCGCGGTCTATTGTTTAGATTTATAATGTTTAATTCCACTTACTACGCGCTTTAGCACACGATACTGCAAACAATCGATTACAACTCCACACGAATTAGGTCTGCTGGCGTGTGCGCTCCTTGTGCACGTAACTAAGAAATAATCGCCTCCTAAAAAAAAAAAAAATCTATAGCACTAAAAGAATACCGAAAGCGCCGGGGCCGCGTAGTGGCAACGCCGAGAAACTCAAGAAAGGAGGTCGTTTCGACTCTGGCGTCTCGCTATCGCTGCTTGGTTCTCGTAGGCAGCATAGAAACAAACATCGTTTCCAGTAATTATTTTTATGCTACCGCCGTGTCATTGCTACGATGCTGACTAGAAGAAGGTTTCTACCGCCGAAAAGCCGCTTTGCTTTCATATATAACATCCGATCTCTACGCTTCAGTGCGAAGCAATTTATGGTGGTCCGCGTGCTGAACGACGAAAACGACCTCTTTCGTCCGCCATTTTGCCTGACCAGCGCGCCCCTATAGTTCGCTGGAGTCGGGAATATTCACTGACAAGAATGAGAACGGCAGGGCGAGCTTCAGTTGTCGCGCCTCCAGCGCGAGCTTCCCACCATCACGCTTCAGCGTCTCGTGCGTCTAGACCACGCACGCACAGCCAAAGCACGGTGGAAGGCAGCGGGCGCGCGCCGGAGGTAGGGCTTTCGAAAGAGACGCCTCGCCCGCTTTCTCCCTCTGTCAGTGACTGTTCGCGACTCCAGCAAGTCACTCGCCCCCTCGCGAACGAACGAAGAACCAGAGGAGCGGGAACGGCGGCAGGTACTATCGGCCTTGGTGTTGCTCCAGGGACCGAAATCCGTTAAGCCAGGGTCACACTGTTTGTATACAAAGACGGTCTGCATACAGATTCGAACGCGAGTCATCGCGAGGTCCGTGCTTCGAATGCCGTACGGCAATGAGTTCGAGGAAGAAAAAACTTGGGCATTCGGAACCTCGGATGTTGCGGGGCGTCGTGTTTGCAGACTGTCTTTCGTATGATGGATGAGGCAGTGTGACCCCGGCCACAGTGAGGACACTGGCTGGCGCGAGGAACAATGAGACGCGTACGAGCTCCTCGCTGAAGGATGTGCGGCGGCTGCACGAGAGATGTCGCGGACGAGATATTTTATTTGTGTGTATTTTTTTGACAACAGTTGTGCCGTTTCGCCAGCGAGCGACGCTAGTTCGCCGTCGGGCTTTTGGGATCGCGTATGAGCTCATGAGGGGATTTATCCGGTCGCTCCGCGCCCGGCGGTGGTCTTCACCTAAAGAGCATATCTACACCCTGACGCCGGCTTGACCGTAACCCGAACCAAAAAAACGTTTAGGATCGAATGCTTTTAGGTAACCGTACTAGAACGAAACCGCTATCTTCATTAGATGTTAAGCGTAATCGTAACCGTACCCGTAATGCTTTAACCGGTAAAATGATATGTTATACCGGTTCAACATTTTTTTAAAACAATAATACAGCGATACATAATTTGTTATTATTTATTATTAATTATGTATTATACCCTCAGTGCAGAAGCATTACAGAGGGATGGAAGTCGGGATCAAACACGGCACAAAATGATCAGTTCGGCTCAAACACACGAATAATAACGCGTTAGTGCTTCCTTAAATCTTGCCAGATCATGGATGGTCGCAATGCACGCGGGAAGGCGGTTCCATTCATGAAGAACGTTTTGGTAAGAAGTAACTGTGAAAGGAGTTATTCTTGCATGTTGGTACGCCTACTTTGCAGTGACGGTCAAAACGAGGAGATATGTAGACCGGATCATGGATGAGTTGGCTTTTTAGTATAGGATTGTGAAGGTATATCTTATGAAACAAGCACGGACGTGAAATCATGCGCCGGGTGGAAAGGGGAAGCAATCAGAAGCTAGATTTCATAGAAGTCACACTAGATGTTCGATGATAGTTGGAAGTATAAAGCGTGCTGAACGGTTTTATATGGCTTCGAGGGCTGAAATCAGTATTTCTGGACCAGGATCCCAGACCGAACATGCCTATTCGAGCTTGGGTCCTACTAATGTTTTGTAAAGTAATGCTTTTAAGCATGATGGAACTAAAGGAATGTTAAGTCTGGGAATCTAAGCATGTGATTCCTGTTGCGACATATTCGGTATAAGCCTTCCATGACAGATTAGAACTAATATGAACGCCTAAGTATTCGCCAAGATGATACGTTTTCAAGGGTGTTATCTGACGATTGGTAAGCAGGACAAGCTGCAATTCTACGTGAAACTCTCGTCGCTTTGCATTTATTAATATTCAGCTTCATCTGCCACGGTGTCACACCAGGTCGTAATAGCACTGGCATCGGATTGGATGATGGGAACATCAGAGTCGTTAATGATTTCGCGGTAAACAACAGAATCCTCGGCAAGCAGGCCTATGGACGAGGTAATATGAGACTAGTAAGTCGTTAATAGGACCAAAAATAAGAAAAGGCCAGGGACAGAGCCTCTCGAAGCACACCCGAATTAACGGGGTCGACGTTGAGTTATGGTTATTAACAGTAACAAATTGTGATCGGTTAGTCAAAAAAACATTCTAGCCAAGTTAAAACGTTTGGATCGATACTGAGTGAAGCTAACGCCCGTATAATAAGAGTTTATGCGACACTTTATTGCAAGCCTTAGGGTGAGTCTAAGAAGACGCGATCGGTCTGAGATCCGTGGTCCAGAGCTGAGGGGGAGGTTATGGGTGAAAATCAGAAGCTTGGTGTCACACGAAAATGATTCGCGAGTTTCATGCTGAAAGGTGCTAAACAAAAGAATTACACACTAAGAAACATGAAAGTTGTGAAGAGATGACGTGTTTCATGACCGTGCAGGGTATGCTAGTATGGGAGATTGGCGCGTAATTACAAGGGGAAAATCAGTCTCCAGGTTTGTAGATTGGTACCACCAATTTAACGATGATTTTGAAATGCCACCCGTCTCCTCACTTGCTTACTTTCTTCGCGAAAGCAGTCGGAAAGAGACGGGGGAGCGAAAACGAAAGCGTCGGCGCGCGGAGTTGGCGGCGGGTGCGTGTTCCAGACGCTGGATCCTGGGCTGTGGGCCACTAAGAGAGTCGAGGCGAGGCACGTGACAACGCACCACGGAATCAGGAAACTCGCGTAAAGCGTCGTCACCTATTTCGCTTCGATGCTCTTATTGGCTTTTATATAGCCACTGACGTATATGCGTTTGCCGAGCGAAGGCCTAAGGCGACAGCTCTGCTGTGGCCAAAGGTCTCGTTGGCCACGCCGATTTCAACAAAACAAGAGAAACTGCTCACCACCAGTGACTTTGGGAGCCGAGAATACCATTGACGCCGTTCTGATGTCAACAACTAGGAGCAGTATAGCAGAAATGGATAGCAGGACGTTGGTGGGCGCTAGGGTGCGTTTGTGTCGTGTATGCGACTGGCGACTGAAAGCTTAGTGGCTCTTCGTTGTTCAAGTCTTTCGTGGTATGCGCCTTTTCTATTCCCGTAATATTTCATTGAGAAAATACACGATCATGTGGAAGAGTCCGGATATTATTGGTCGGGAGGCACTCACTCGAGTGAACGACGCTTTAGTGAGGCGAAAAACCTACTCCTCGATCATTCGAGCGAACGCAGTCGCCCGGTCGGTCAGGTGACATTAGTGCATTTGAGTTGAGCTCAGTCGGTTGATTTCCATCTCTTAAAATGTACTTATTTTTCGTGGCATTATTTCCTGCGAATAAACGTTATTGTGAACTTTATTTTAAAAATCACCGCGACTTTAAGGGTTTAAAACAACATTTGTTTTAGGCATGAGACACGCATAGCCTGCTCGCGAATAGAATAGTTTCATTGTGACCCCGGTGGAAAGACGGGGGTTGAGGAACGCTATGGCAACGGCGCTAAAAGAAACTGCTTCAGCTGAAGTTCTCGTTCAGAGAAGACGCGAGCATTTAAAGGCTGAACCGGCAAAACAGCAAATTCTACACTCTAAAAAAAAAAAAAAGTATCATTTTACCCTTTTTGTTCCATTAAACGCACCCCAAAACTTTAGTTCGACGTAGAGCGCCCTATAGTCGAACAGACGGCCCCAAATTTTACAGGGAGGGGCTTGAAAACAGTGCGATATAACTCATATAAATAGCTAAAGTACGTATCAAAGACCATAGAAAGAAAACACTGAGGTTTTGCAATAAAGTCAAGATAGCCCCGATGATTTTTTTTTTTTTTTTTTTGTAGACGGTAACACGTACATTGGCTAATTTAATGAGGTTGTACCGCACGGATATCAAGCCCCTCGTCGAAAGTTAGTACCGTCAGATCGACGTCAGTGCGCCGTTCGGCGAACTGAAGTTTTAGGTGTATTATATGAAACAAAATAATGTAAAAGTGATACCTTTTTTTTTTTGAGTGTACTTTCTATGTTACAGCCTTGATTTCCAGTATTAAACGCTTCCAAGGCGCCTTCGTGCAGGTGATGCGCGACCAAACTGAAAATGACAAAGAGAGGTCGGCTTATCAAAAGAAACATCGAACTGGAAAAAAATATATTTAGGAGCGGCTAACAGGTAGCCAAAATGGTAAAAACAAAAACCATAAAAAAAAATTTGAAAAAAAAAAAACGTAACCGTAACCGTGACCGAACCGTTACATTTACCGGTTTCAATCCCTGGCCGTTACCGCATGGTTCTGGACGGCGTCATTGTGCATCGTGCAGTTCTATCGAAAAAGCGAGCGCATTAAGGGATGCTGAACCGAAATTTTGGGTGGAAATTCTTGGTCGCAATGGCATACATAGCATGTCCTTTACTTCTAAATGGCGTTGTTTTGAGCGAGAAGGCGTATAAAATTGATTAAACACGAAAAATACAATTTTACGCGACCCCTGGTGAGCGTCGTGGAAAAGCTCGCTTCGTGACGTGCGCATTCTCACTCGCCTCAAAAGACAGACGGAGCCAAGCCAGGCCAGGCGCTAAGCCGGGGTGGCGTTTGTTATTGTTAGTACCACGCGGGCTCTGCCCCATATTTTGGATTTCCGCGACCTCAGCTGGTCGGCGTTCGGCATTGCCTTTTGCGATCTCTTTACTAGTATGGCGACGTATGAAATCGTCGGCAGCAGCAGTAACAGCAGCCTCAGCAGCCGCAGCAGCAGCAGGAACAGCAGCACCAGCAGTTCCGCGGCATAACTTCCAAAACACGCTTTGAGAACAGCCGCCGAGCGAAGAATCAAGGCGAGCACCAACGAACGAGGAGAATGCGCGGAGGCACCAGGGGCGCTGGGGGCGCCGAGAATGCGCACGTCAGTTCCGCTACGCCTGCTCTCAGAAGGACTTGCTCGCGCCGGCGGCTTTCCGGCCGAGGATTCGCTCTTAATTCAAAGAAATACAATAATTCGGGCACCATCACTCGGATTGAATATCGTTTTTAGGTACAGTACCATCCCGTGAAGCCCGCTCGGGCAATAATTATGAGATTTCAAATATCGGTTCAGCATCCCTTTAACGTAGCAATGGTGTTCCGCTTCGCAACGCACGCCAACATCTCCGTCACCTGTGGTATGCTCCTGCCCTGGCAGCTTCGTATTTGTAGCGAGTGAATTAGTATTGGGACACTGACCAGCGTCAGCAAACAGGCGCACGGGAAGTCCTGGAGAATCTGTCCCCGTGCCTATCGCCATATTGGATCTACACGCCCGCCATCTATAGGGCGTTGGAGTTACGAAGTAGAAGAGACAAGCAAGCTCACTGTTCGTCTTTTTTTCTATTTTCTTTTTTTCACTGTCGCTTTCAGTGTTCTTGCAATGTACCAATTAACCCATTACTCCATGCATCTTAATGCTATCAAAAATATATATATTTTGGGGAGGGGGGGGGTTAAAGACAGTTCGCGTTTATTTAGTTTTGGGATCTCTCTTAACCTGGTTTCCTGTCTTTGATTCACTCGCTCTAAACAATTACCTCTCAGCAAAAGTTCGCATTTTACACAAATATTCACACGTCATGCTTGCGCGAATCTGTGGATGTTTAATAAGTGTTAATAAGTGAATAAAAGTCATTCATTCATTCATTCATTCATTCATTCATCCATTCATTCATTGTTGGGTTCATTGTCGACTGATAGGGAGTCAAAACGTAAGGTGTACACTCGCCAGACTTACTAAATTGATACACAGGGAATCGCTGTACGCGCACGTGCTCTGCAGAATCGTGGAAAGCTTTTTGCCTGCCGTGCTGTTGTTGTTGTTGTTATTGTTTTGTCTTGTTTGTTATTGTTTTTGTTTTTTCTAGTGCTGGCCGCTATTTCAGAAATTTCCCGAGTGCCTTTCGGAAATTCGCAACAGGCAAAAAGAATAGGCAAGAAAACGGGGGTTACATGGGACGATCCCAAACAAAATAAAAACAATAATCGTTATCCCCTTCTTCCCGGGGTGAGGGATTGCACCTCGCAAAAGCCTTAGGCGGTCCGGCCTTACGTACGGGGGCGTTCGTTCCAGTCCCCCTAAGCCGACAGTGGAGTGAAAACTACGCACTCGCCGGACCAATCAACCACCTCCTCTTCATCACGTGACCGCCCCCCCCTCTCCGGTAAATGGGGGAGGGGGGAACAGCATGATCACGTGACAAAAGATAGACGTACAAGTGGTACAACGAGCACGTAGCTTCCACCGCACTGACAGCTCAGGGATGAACGAAGTGCGGTCGCATGGCGGCAAGACACCTGGTTAGGGAGACGGGGCTGTCGCTGCCACGCGCACTCTAGTTCCGGGAATAAACGGGGCAAAAAGGAAGATATCCCGTTATTCGGCGTACGTGGCGCGGACAGAAAGGGGGGGGGGGGACTTCTCAGAAGATCGGATTTGAGTGGAAACCTTCCACGGTTAGTATAACATCTTCGTCCACGCAACGAGCGAATCACGGAGCCGGCAGTGCGCGGCTTCGCGCAGCAGCCACTTCGGGAATTCGGGACGAAGAGGGAGGGGTCCGTTGTTTACGCGAAGGAAACGCTATAAGTCTGACTCTGAGATTTTTTGTTGTTTTTTCTTAAGAACCGACGTACGTTTTGCCGCTTCCTAATGTGTTTTATTGCTTCTTCCTTTCCCGCGTCCTTGCCCCTATACGACTCCCATCGAGTTTTGGAGACGAGGGAAGCGCAAAGCGGTTTGTATTCTTTGCAGAAAAACCGAGGATGCTCCTCGTCCTTTAATTAAACCTGATAAAAAAGAACCGGTAAAATAACCTTGAAAATAAAAACGGACAACGCAACACGGAGACAATATAGATAGTTTCAGCGTGTATATAGGTATAGTTCCGACGACCCAAATCACGATATCTCGTGATACACCACCGCGCCGCCGCCTTTGCGCATGCGTCGTATCGATATCGGGTATCGATATCGGGGATATTTGATGCGTATACGATTTACACTAAAAGTTTATAATGAAACGAAGCCGTATACTTCGTTTTACTCTAGGTCCGACCCCAGCTGGTGCTACGATTCGCGAAAGCAAACCCCTAAAGACAACGAGTGCGGTGACAATGCTCTTTTTCTTGCTGCCTGATTGGCTCCATTAGATTGTGTAGCGTCACGGCTTGGGGTCGGACTTGAAGTGAAAAAAAAATAATTACAACGACACTGAAAAAAAAATTTCAGTGCATCCGTATCTTTCCCGCGAATCACTCGGGGATATCCTTGCGGTCAGGAATGGCCGGTAGAGTATTTTGAACGCGAGTTATTTAAAATCCGGATTAAAAAGATACTTCGAGTTGAGTATTCCAAGTACAGAGCGTTTTTTCAAATATATACTGGCCAAACACACTTCTCGGAACGCTGTTCTTCGCAATCAAACGCGGCCGGTGGCCACTCTTCGCGATGACAATCTCTCCACATGACCAAGGAGTCATGTGCAGAGAGAGCACGAGCATGTATGTGTAGAGAACAGGGGCCCTACGCTACGCGGCGGGACCGAGGGACCGGGACAACGTCGTCTGCTGCAATTGGTCAGCGTCGCTCCACTGTCCAATCGCAGTAGACGACGTTGACCCGGTCCCGCAATCCCTCGGTCCCACCGTGTTAAAAAAAAGAAAGGGAAATAAACTCTTCATGCATACGCTAGGTGGCGCAAGCTACCGCACGGTACCAAGCGATAGAGCCATTCTCATCCATCCATCCATAGTACAAAAAGACACGGTGTTAACGCTCCAGACACGTGAGGACAGAAATATCTGCGTACACGACTCAACCATGTTCGAAACATGTCTGCTTCACACACGCGTATGCTGATCGAAAATGACTGCAAACAGTTTGTGTATGATGAAGGCAGAAAGACAGCTCAGTCAGCGTTCTGCAGACCGTCTTTTGCATGATGCATTCGCAGTGGGACGGCGGAGCACGGAAGAGAGGAACTAAACGAGAGGAGTTCTAAGAAGCTATACGCGTGTAAGCGGGAACGTTAGCAGATAACCACCCAGCGAGGTGTCGGCGAAGTCCCACGGAACTCGACCTCGGTTCTCCACGCGTGCTCGGCGCCGTCAACTGGGTCATGTAAATCGAGGCATCGCGTGCCAACGTGCGCGACGCGCTACTGTTATATCGGACGGAGGTGGCGATTGGACCACCGCCGCTCCGGACCGACTCCCAACTATATCGAAGCCGGGCGAGATTACCGTCTCGTGATAATCCCGTGAACGCCGCTGTTTCGGAAGGTGACACTGTTCCGAGCGAACGCAATCGCAAAACTTTTAATACTTTTATTTTTTTAATGCGCGAATTTTTAAGGCGGTTGTCCTTTTAGCTCGAGGGATGCGAATCGCGAGCGCCAATCTTCACCATCTTTGCGGACACCCATGCAAATTTCGGTGCGCGTCGACGATCCCCTTAGAGCATGCGGAGATCCAGTTAACCTGATTTCCGTTCGCCGGCATTTCTCGCGGAAAGCGACCAAAAATCGCTTAAAACTTTCGGTTTTGATAACGGTATGTAGGTTGGGGAATTTCGCCATCGTATGCGGAGCGAATGTTGGTCGGCTTCTGTTCGCGGGGGTTGTGGTGACGTCAGAACGCCGAGCTCTGATTGGCTCTGAATTGGAAATAGTCGGGTAGACCTCGAAGACAGTTTCAGAGCGAACAAGAGCGCGCTCTGCTCCTCGCGCAGTGTTTCTCGTTCGAACGCTGAACGCCAGCCTTCGGCGTTCGAACACGCTCGCAGATTCGGCACGAAGTGTGACTGATCAGAATGCCGTCGTGTAACAAATGAACATGGCAAAATATATAGTTCGTCTCACGAGACATTTTCCTTCTGGCCTCCATCCCGAATTTTAGTATGTCCGTCTGCAGAAATGTCTTATTTCCTCATTTTTTCTTCTAAATTACGTTAACTTTTTGCAAACACACAGTCACTTTTTGGCTGGAGCAAACCTAACATCCAGCACTAAGACATCATTTTTCCCTCGCACGTATGGTTAAGAAGAAGCCCTTTAAGTAATTAATGCGGACAAGCCAGTAAAAAAAAACACGATTGAAGCATGGAGTCATCGCATTCTTAAACCAACGTCGTCAAAGTTGACAGCGCTAACATTGTTCTTCTTTTTTCCCTCGTCGGTGAAAGCAAAATTTGTTCCTACAAAAAGAACGAAGACATCACAGTGAGCGTTCGTCCAATCGCGAGTGCCGATCACAGCGACGTTTCTGGTCGCGCAGGTTGCCAACACCGACCATATTTAGCACTTTCTTGTTTTCTGAGAGGAAACGATCAAATTGAACATGACCCTAAGTGCGTAGGAAATAACGAACGAACACTGTAATTAAACTTATTTCGCTATTTATAATTTGATCCAATTAACGAGACGGTATTCAAGGTGACAAGATAATCGACGTTTAGCGCGTAAAATAATCTATTAATTAATTTATTCATTTCATCCATGCGTGCGTTTACTCCACACGATCACGAACAAGCAATGCTTGAGTATAATTCACGATGATAGTTACAAAGTAGTTGAAAACGTAAAGGGCTGTACTGTTGGTGCTTTAATATTTTGCAAAATTACGCGAAGCGCTCTTTTTCTAAAGCTTGGAAAAAAAATTGAATTTTATACGCGTGTTATACGCATGCACTGTTAGAGCGAGCAAGCGATTGTTGGTTGTCGCTCTTCATTTCGTAGAATCGATAGCTGTCACAAAAATAAAAGTACTCATGTGGTGGAAAGCGCTAACTTAGCGCAATAACCTCAGCAGCAAAAAAAAAAAAAAAGGTATGCCCTGTTAGCAGTTTTTTAACCAGGCGACAAAACGACGACACGTCGCGTTCGCCCTATCAGCGTTGCGCAGTGTGTACATATTCCCAGCAGATAACAACTCAGAAGCTGACAAATGCATAAAACATATTATCAGGTATATGAGCCGAAATGCAACCAATATACATTTCAGCTTAAGTGCAACTTCCTCCTCTCTCGACGACCGCGGTCACATTGCCAACAAACCACACAGAAGACAGCCTGCAAACGCTGGAAAATTTCAGGAACCGTTTGTGTACATCCGATACGGTACCAACTGCGCATGCGCAGAGCCTTTCTGCGGGACCACGTGCGCAGTTCGCACCGGAGGGTCCATCCTATACCGTATCGGACGCGCACAAACGGTCCCCTAAAATCTCAGCTGACCGAGTCGAGTTCCATCGTTGTACGACGGTCCTACCAGATGGGTCATACAAACACTGTTCTGCACGCATGTCTGAAGCGTGCGTGCGTACGAAGGAAGGATACTTATAGACGCTTTACGCACGCGCCAGGATACAGCCGCCATTGCTGACCAGCTCTTGTTTTACGCGAGATACCGAGCCACTGAAATCTGGTGTGGATCGAGTCTGCACAAGGCCGATGCTGAGGAGAAAAACAGTAGATAAAATCCTAGCGATCGCGCCACCAACTCTGGCGCTGCTATGGTAATGAAACGAAGTAGACGCTTTACAGCGGCTGTACATGGGCGAAACCAAAACCGACCTTCAGTTTGTCAGCTTATGGCGGCGCCTCACTTCGTACAGTTGCCTGCAGAACCGGTTCTATACCATTTCAGGTGCTACTGCGTGCAACTCTGTCAGCATAGGCCGTTGGGGCGAGGCATGGGGCTTGGATCTCGTTGATCGTGCACGCGTTCTCGCGCAAACAAAACTCGATGAGACGAAGCCACGCGCTCGCGCCAGGTAGCTTTGACAGCGTTGCACGCCAAGTGGGCAAAGCGAGTCTATAGAACATGCCTGGGCGTGTCCGTAGATTATTCTGTCATCACGTGTGCGGCAAAAAAGCGCGTCTCAGACTTGTATACACCAACTCATAAGTCCACAAACAAACCGGAGCGCCCGGAGCGCCCCCTAGCGGACGCCACCGGCGCCGCGCATGCGCGGTGGGGGTGTGGGCAACAAGCTCGCCGTCGCCCATAAACAAACCATTGAAATGCGATGTTGTCGGCGTCGGTGTGAGTCCCCCAGCCCTTTATCGCTTTCGAATTGTTGATTCTACGTCTTCCTGGCAATGTCTGACTACATGAGCGGCGTCAGCGAAGTTAACGAGGCTCGTTACACCGCAAAACTTCGCGTGAATAATCTGACATGCGGCGAATCATTCCGCGTGGACGCCGCAGAATGTACGCTAAAGCCTGACTCACATGATGAGATTTTGCTCGCAATTTTCAGTCGCGACGTCGCTCGGGCTGCAAAAGCGTGAACCCTAGCTGAGATGGTCGACGTCGATACTGAAAATCGCAAGCAGAATCGGACGAAGTGAATCAGGCATAACAAGTCGGTGATGGCCGCTGGTAACAATCATCAACATCTCCTTGTATCTACTGTTTACGTGGAGCCTGCTTACCAACCTTCAAACTCAAGTCTTTTGAGGCCTGCACTTACTTCTTATCGCAAGTACCGGCCAACATTTTGTCTACGGGCCGGTGTCGTCTAAAAGAGCAGACGACAAGCAGAAGCGTTTGAAAGAGCAGACGACAGTTCGAACGATCAGACGGCCGTTCGAACTTCAAGACGCACTGAACGTAGTCCGCAGGTGGGCCGTACAACTTGACGGTTTTCCGGCGTTCATGTTGGAACAAAACAAATAAATCTGATGACCACAAGTATCCGTGAATTCAACCCAAAGTGCTTCCCGCCCAAGCAATTTTGGTCCGGCGGCGTCTGGTTTACCATTTTTACAGCACATATCCACGGTCTCGGACGAACCGAGAACATGAAAACTGATCTTCAAACCTTTCTCGACTCTTTTAGTACAGCCCCAGTCGCGGCGGTTTGACGAAGAGGCATGTTTTCGTCAGGTTCCTTTCAAAACAACGCAGGAATACACGCCTCACATGGGGCCTTCCGCCCACAGCCCCAGACCGGAAGTGCGACCGACGCGCCACCACCGCGCCGTGACGTAACAGAGATGAGTCCGTGTATGAGCGGCGGCGGTGTGTGACTGCGGGCGCCACTAAAGCGGTTCGAGATTCGGCTCCGATGCAGTTTCTCCGCAAGCAAGAGCACGAAACGTCGAAGCCCGCTGGTGTTTCCTGCGTACGTGTGTGGTCGGACGACACGGGGGAGAGGGACGCCTTTCCCCCCTCAAAAAACGAAGAGACCAGAGGCAAGATCTCGAGAGGGGCTCCGCCGCCGAACACCTCGGAGCCATCGCTGGCCGCGAATTCCTCCACATATCCGATAAAAGAAGGATGTCCCTCCTGGTCGTGTCGCTCGCCCCAAACACGACTCACTCCTTTTTTTTTTCTTTTTTTTTTGTGTGTGTTTTTTGCAGGGTTGAAGCGTTCATTCTCTCCGATTCTTTTTCGTTGGTCCTTAATAGACCATTTTCAAAAAAGTAAGCGCCGTCTATGGTAGCGCCGTTACGCTAATTATCCGAGTACGGGATTGTCTGGGGCACGCGTACACTGAACGTGGATTGGACACGAGGGTGACGTCAGCGTTCGGCCAGGACTCGGACCCAATCACGCGCTTCGTGCCCCTCCCCCCCTTTTCAAAAAAAAAAAAGATGGCGTATACCAAAGTTGTTTGATGTGGTTTTGAATTTCCCCTCGAAGCACGGCAAAAGCTCGGCGAATAACGGCGTTAAAAATGCGTTTAGACCTAAAAAAAAAAAGAGAGACAGTTTGTTTTGTCACACTGATACTGACGTGAGCACGCGAAGCGTTAAGCCGCGCGTATGCACGGCTCATACGTGGTACAAGAGATGCAGCCACTGGCTGCGGCGTGTTCTTGTCGGTATGACGGCCCTTGGTCGTGCAACAAACTGGCTGCAGACATATTTGTACACGACGCGTGCGAGCAGTGGGACCTGCGGCTTTATGCTGCGGCGTGACGGCGCACACCGTTCTTTGGGGTCCCGAGATATTTCCAGCCTCGCCATTTGCCGAGAGGGCGCCCTCTGTAATATGGACTGCGGCGAATGACTCTCTCCGATGTGGTGTGCGGGAAAGTATAGACGCACGTGATTTCTTAGAGTGAATTGTCGGTGTTATTAGTGCGATTACTGCTGTCTCTTTAGTTATCCGGGCTATTATGATGATCACTTGCTGTTCTCTCCTTGGTTGGTCTCAATTCTACTTTGCTGGACGATTTTTATTTTCTTCTGTTCATACGCCTCCGAGAGATAATTTGGCTTCTTTTTTTTTCAGTCGTATTACTGAGTTTTTAGTTGTCTTTTGTCCTTGTTTAAGGGGAGGGGGGGAGGAGAAAGGGAGCGACATTCCCCTTTCGGCCTTTGCCTGTTCGGATACCGGAGCGAACGTTGACGCAAGGATACCTCCGCGGTTTTTTCTACTCCCATATTGCTCGGCCCAGAACATGCATTTTCCTGGTGTACTCTTTCTGTTCTTTCTTTTTTGATACCTTCCTTCGCTTCTTGTTAGCTGCACCTCGTTGCCTCGCGTGTGACGTCATTTCGCTCGACATAATCGAGCAGCGAGCCCTTTTTCGATCTCTCTCTTCGCAAACTGCGCGACCAAGCACCGCCTTGTAAAGCAGTTCGTAGGATCCTCCTGTCCTCTTTCTAGCGGCGTAAATACGTCCTTTCAGGACGCCGAGCTCAAACTTTGCTATTGTTAAGACGCGTGCTCTTTACACGCACCACCGCGCGTGTCATGTCTAACTATGTAAATACGAAACGTCGCAGCCAGGACGCCACGTCCTTGAGTCGCGATGGCACCAACACGAACGTTAAGTTGGCGGCACGAAAGCATCTCGTCGCCAATCCACGATTTCGAGCAGGGCATCCGATCGTCACTATAGAGCCAATGAGTTAAGCTACGCTGAAAGGCCGGTTCACACACTGGCGTCGTTTGCTTTCGACCGAGTTCTTGTGATCTCTTATGACGACAAAACACACCGACACGCTGGCGCCATCTATGAGGTGGACGCTAGAACTGCATTTCACTAAAACGTACGTTTTTTGACTCGATCTACAGGATCAACTGTATCCACACTAATTCATGCGAAACGGTCGTTCATAAAATTTTCAAGTTTCTTTTTACCGATAAAGAAAATGATGCGCGAAAAAAGTAGAAAGTATACGGAAATTACGAGTGTTCCATCGCTACCCTACAGATGGCGCCAGCGTGTTCTCTCGTCGTAAGAGCTCGCAGGAGGTTTGAACGCACTCAACTGTAAGCTGTCGTGAGTGCGTAAACCGACCTTTAGAGCATCTTCGCTACGTACATTACCCGCTTATCACGTGGGACGCCGACAATCCGGTGCTTAGTGGCGAGCGGGCTGCAATAAATCCTGTTCAAACGTCGCATCAGGCAGCATTGGTGGTCGCCATTTCTTGGTCGATCATCTTCATGACCCGGGGATAGTTAGAGAAACGCATTGGCTTGGTAGGAGAAGTCGAGATTTTGTTATGTATTTAGGCTAGGTGGCGCAAGCTGCCACCTGTTACAAGGCGTACAGCCGTTATCCATCCATCTATCCATTCATGGGCACGAAGCGTGTGTGATTGGCCTCGAGTCCTCGCCGAACGTTGACGCAGCCCTCGTGTTTAATACATCGCTCAGAGTACGCGCCCAAACGATGGCGGACTCGGATACCTCGCGCAGAGCCACTAGGTGACGCGAGCACTTTTGAAAAGGGTATTCGGGCGATCGGCGCGGTTCAGAAATCAACTTCCGAAGCTTTAGTCGCGATGTTAGGACGTTCAAGCGGCATCGTTTTGCTCTGTCGCAGACTGTTTTAACATTTCTAGAGGGCGCAAGAGGCGTTTGCTGTGATTTCAGGTAGAGCTTCGTGTAAGTGGCAACAATCATCGTAAGGGCCAAGATGGCTCGTGTATCACTGCTCTGACGCGTAGCCTACTTAGTGGGTCTATGCTTGTAGGCACATCATTAAAAAAAAGGAAGTTTTACGCATTATTCGTGCGCGGCGCGAAGTAATTCTTACAATATTTGGTTGTCAAATGAAGAAACGCGTGACACTTTTGGCGTTTGAAATGCGTACCTCTTGATAAGATAACATAAAGCCAATCCAAGATGCACCTCCATATATCTTAATTCAAGGCATGAAGGGGAAATTAGTAACGTTCTGTTAAAAGCCGGACTTTTTTTATAATTGGTTTTTGAGTTTTATACGCGTATATGGAACCTAAGTTATATGATGCTAGGCGGCCGACGTGTAAAACGCGATGAGGCCACCTCGTTAAGGTTCTTGCGTCTGAATCACCTATCTCGCCCGTGTTTAACCGGATTACGCAGGATGAACTCGGGCACCATCGCCTGTTTACCCTGAGGGCCGAGAGAAAAACAAAATGACGCGTAGAAGACCACAATATACACAAAAAACGTTCCTTTCCTCCTCTCCACATGTCATAAAGGCACGGGAAAGTGTGAGTGACCGTTCGGGATTAAACCCCTTCGAAGAATGTTCTCTCACTTTTAGGTTTCTTGTTTGTTTGTTTTTTTCTAACGTCACAGCGTCAATTTTCGACTTCCCCTACCCTCGCCCCCGTCCCCCGCTCCCCCTCCTCCCCCCCTTTTTCGGAACCCGCACACATTCGCACAAACAACGCAAGTTCGTGACACGCGAGCAAGCGAGCTTCGTCCGCATCCCGAAGCTCGCACCAAAGCAAAGCAAGCAAAATGCAAACCGATCAGCCAACCAGGCAGGCAGGCCACACGCTTGATATGCAAACTGCGCCTCCAAAAAAGAAGGGGTGAGGGAGAGGAGGACGCATCCACATACAGCAACAAAGACAACCCTCCTCCTCCTCCTCCCTCTTAATCCTCTCCTCCAAACCACCGAGGCAGAAGGCGGAAGATTCGTTGCCGCGATTACGCGTGGTGATCCGAGCGCCTCGCGAGCCGCTCGCGATCCGCTGGAGATGGCACATTGAAAAGCCATTAACGCAATCGGATACAGAGATAGGATGAACTCTGCGGCGCGTGATTGGACGACGTCAGAGCTGGAAGGGGGAAGGGGGCGAACTCTCGAACAAAAACAAAGAAGCCACCAAAAGGATTCAGATCTGGAGCGATGTGTTTCTGGAACACGCGCGCGCGCACGGCCCAGCGGTTTGCCGTTCCTCCCCAAGCCGAGCGGTATCCGTGGCTATGGCCGCGCCAGAAGACCTCTCTGCAGGTTAAGCATGCCAGAGCCGCCTGCCTATCGGCCCCAGCAGTGCCTCGGCTAGGCACGCGCTGGCGAAGGGTGTTATTCCTCGCGTATTTGAACTGGTCGGGAGGACACCTTCCCAAGGTCGGGCCCCGGTATTATCGGAGGGACACTAATGGGTCCGGAAATGGACGTGTTCCCATCTGTCATGGACGTCCCTCCTCCTGGCGGCACAGGTATCGGCAGATGCAGACGGCGCACGCTGCCGTCCTCTAAGGCCACGGGGACCTCGTGTATAATGTCGGCAGCGTGGATATATGTCTCTGATAATGGCTATGGATGCAGGAGGAGAGACGAGGGGGGTTCATCCGTTTCCTCGCGCAACGTATCGGTGTTCGATGTAAAGCTACCGACCTGGGTTGCAGAAAGTGAGTTCGGACGCCGATTGCGCACGCAGAAGGTCTCTTGTCTATTCGTGTGCGGGGATGAAGTTTGCAAACCAGGCGACAACGGTCACTGGGTTGCCGGGGCTCGGTGCGGAAGGTCTCGGTTCTAGACGGTGCCCTCCCTTTCCCCCTTTCGGCAATCAACACACCACGAAGCACTTTGTCGTGCTGCGTGGAGTGTGTTGACGTTTGAGGTGGAGGGATAGTGCGCTATCGCAGTTGATTGGTCTGGAGTAACGTTGTATCTGAACTTGGACTGCATTATGTACCACCATTACGCGGGATATCTGTAGCTTGCAGGCTCGCTGATGGGCGACTCCCGAACTGAAAACAGTGATTGAACTTGCGCTATCCCGCACAGGACTGACACCGGATGTTCACGCGACGGCATTTGTTCCACAGGTGATAACCGGTGAGATAGAAGCCTATCAAAAAACAAGAGAGCTGGCAGTGCAAGCACCTTGATCTTGAAAGAGGAAACTATAGCGTCCAAGTTTGTTGTCATTGGTGATCAAAGCTTTTTTACGTCTCTCCGCGAGCCGACGATCGAAAGGTATTTTGGGAAGAATGTTTCGCCCACACACAGAGGTGAAAGAGGTCCCCTCTAAAATGCGGCATATCAGCCGCATTTTAGTTTCAGCATGTAAACAGCAGGGACGACTCGAGATTTTTCCCAGATTGGACGGGTTTTCTATTGCTCTCTTCACGAAATAACAAACCTTGAAAATTTAAGCTTACGCTCGATGACGTTGCCCGTTGCATCCAGATTTATTTCTGCTACTAAGGCACCGGATGACTACTGGAGCACGATACCAATCGGCCTTCTCGTTGGTAAATATCATATCAAAGAAAAAAACCAACGATTGGTGCTTTGAGTGCATCGCGGGAAAGTTGTCACGCAGGGGCTTTTGGAAGTGCCTGATGAGACGACGTGTGCGCTGAAATAAACACCTTCGCGTCTACTTACACTCATGTTCACTTACTGCGCGGTCTACAAAAGGTGCCCAACAAATAAGGCGGCCCATGAAGTGACAGAAAAAAAAACAGAGAAGCTCGTTGACAGAAAATTTGAATCAGTCAGGGAATCCTATTCATATTTTCCTCCAGCGACGAGTTGATTTCGACCTCCGGTTCCAAAATCCACTTTTCGCCTGCGCGGCTCCGCTCGCGAATCCGCAAGTGTAAACGCGCCAAAAACGGTTTATCACAAAGAAGAAATCTGCGCGGAGTTTATAGGCGTTACGTTTCGCCCACTCGTTGTTCCTGAGCAGACAAAACCTTTTTCGAGTCGGGATGTATTTTCGGGCATCGTCATTCGTTGTATCCGCTCCGTATTGACAATAGCGCCACGGTATACATACATATATGGAAGCTTTAGATGCCAGAGTAGCGACATGATGAGGAAATACCTAGAGTGCACAACGTCAGAAGCGCCATAGTGATATCCATTTTGGGCCTGAAAGGTTACCTGGTAACCAAGCTGCCAAAGCGGCGCCTGGCGACCACTTCGTTAGTATGGCTCATTTTGTCTCTCCGTCCGTTCATTGAAACGCGATAAAAAGTTGGTAAAAGTGCGAGTAAAAGCCACGTGAAAGAGTGCGTAGCATACTGGCACGGGCATACCTGAAGTGTAGGGTGCCTGACCGTGACTTCACGGCGCTGCGGTGGCGCTACTATCGGCAGAGTGCATGCGCAGACGCTCCACTCCGCGCTACTCGAGAAGCGAAAGAAGCAGACGATAGGAACGCGCGGGCGGCGCTTCGAGATATCCGAACGCTACTTCGGCAATTGTCGGCCTTGTTCGGCTCTGCCCAGTTGCTATGGTGGCTCGTGTCCAACGCGGACGCTGGGGTCGGATAACGTGCTTTGGGTACCGCGGATGTATCGCAGTGAACAGGCGGAAAGCTTTTGGAGTAAAGAAGGTGCGAAATTGACTACTACATTTGAAAAATTTCTTACCGAAAAGCAGGCTTTTGAATTTCTGCCCTCTTTCTTTTGGTCCATTAAACGATATGCGATTAGTAAAATCCGATTCTGAAATCATTCACGACAGCCTAAAATGCATTCAATCGCCCCTTTAAGCTGTACCTGAGACCGGTCTGAGGAAAGAAGAAAAACACATTGGCGGCGACCTTCATCTCCCTTAAGTTTTATATATAATGCACGGAACGCAGTATAAGGAGTATTCACTGGGCGCCATATTTGTGGGTGATGTCTAGAGCGCATGCTCTGAACGAGCCCACACTAATAGGCTGCTAAGACCGGCAATCTTGAGGGTGCGGAATGCACGTTTCAAAAGAACTGTCGATAGCTCGCCATCAGCACGCGCTCAGCAGTCGTTCACACAGCTATGGCCGCCAGTGAATACTTCCTATTAAAGGAGCTGTGCAACGATATTCAGTTGGAATGTTTTTCACTTTACACGAGCTTACTGGCACTGGTGGGACTCAAGGATACTCGCACGCAACGCCACTGGCCAAGAAACTCCTTTGTTGCGGTGTAATTTCAAGGACAAAAGCGATCATTTTCATTCAATCTCTCTTTGCAAAATTTGATGACGTAACGTGGGGATCGCAGTACACCCAAGTGACGATATTTGAATGCGGTTCATAGATTGGACCCGAGCATTGCGTGGGCGCTCGATTTGGGCTCGTGATAATTACTAGCTCGAGAAGCATTCGGGTAGTGGCCCGTGTCCAATCGCTTCAACGACGACAATAGCCGAGCCATAACAATGTCTGGAACTCAGCGCGTGTCCTGTGCTTTGCCAACCCCAGCGCGTGGCTATGATCAACATTGGCGGCATATAATCCATTCCAGGTCACGTGGCCGCTTGTTCTGGCTGCGAGTTGAGGGGGTGAACGCTGCTCGTTTTTCTTTAATTTGTTTCTGGGACTTCTATTGCGTGGGGTGAAAAACGAACGCGTGTTTCATAGGTCAGTCAACGTCAGGGATCCGTTCTAAGCGGTAATTGCGCAAAGTACAAAAATTGTTGCATCGCCCCTTTGAAGCGATCGCTTCAATCTGTTTAGAAGACATTAAACGTCGCGTGGCGTTGGGCCACGCGACATCCGTGACGCCGCGAGACCTAATGAGAGTCACTCGCGGCGAGGTCACGAGACCTAACGCCGCCATGTCAAGTTGGGACGTCACGTGATAGTGTGACGTCGCGTGACCTGACGTCATGGTGTCATGTCCTGGCGTCACCTGATACGATGGCGTCACATGGTAACGCCATGACGTCGCGTGCCATGGGTACTCGCAGACGCACGAATAAATAAATTTCCAAGAAGTTCCGTAAAAAAAAAACAATTACGCGATAAAAAATGTTTTTGCTGTCAGGCTATTTTCCATCGTGACGCCTATTTGTCTCGCGGTTGGGAGGGGGCACTAAAATACTCTCACGCCATCAATATAGGAAAGATACCATCGCAAACAAGCAAAACGAAGTACAAGAACTCCTTCAGGGTGGATCCGGAAGAGTGAGTCGAGGGCCTTCCTTTCCCAATAACACGGGATGTAGCAAATGAAAACCACTCTAAACCCCTTTCTCTTCTCTGTGTGTACGTGGGTACATAGCGGACCCTTGATTCCGATCAGCGGAAGTGATACGGCCCTCCACACTCTCAAGACGGACGGCCCTCGCAGCGACGTTCGTGTCTTCTTCCCGCTGCACGCGCGCGATGCGTCGGGAGGCGAGCGAAATCCGGCGAATATATCTGGCCGCATTGCGCGTGCAACGCTTGCCTCTCCCTGTGCCCGTTGGCAATGCACGGCGTCGTGGACGGGCGACGCCGCGGCCGACGGGGCCAAAGAAGACCGGGACTGGATTCCAGCGCCTCAGAGGCGCCTGCTCCCACGACGCCCCAACGCGCCGTAATTTATGTTCCCCGATTAAAAAAAGTTCGGCCCGCAACTGCCGCGCCAACTCGCGAACGCCGCTTTTATTTGTGCGTGTTTTCTTTTCGCTGTGTCCGATCAACGTTGCCAGACTTTCGATAGCTCGCGTTCGCGGTTCGGTCGTCCTATCTAAACTCCGTCTTACCCCCAAGGTGACAGTGCGGTGCAAGCTACCTGCTTATTGGGACCACTCATGCTTCGATCTTTTGCCCCCACGTGATCAGGCGTCACTAGCGTGCCATCACCAGCGTGCAGAGAGAGGGGTCACGTGGTCAAAGCGGAGGCGGTTCATTGGTCCGGTCAAGCCCGTAAACTCCCACCGTACTGTCAGCTTAGGGGGATTCGAGCACAGGGGTGCGGATGTGCGTCCGGAGATTACACTGGGGCGTAGCGCTCGGGAACATGTCGTCGGGCCTCGGCGACAAGTCGCAAAAATGTGCTCACGTGATTAGGAGTAGGCAGCTTCTTCACGAAAATAAATTATACCGGTCACGCTCAAGATTTTTTTTTCGTGCGTCTACATTTCTACCGAGCACTCGCATAGACACCCATATTACCGGTAAAAATCGTTTCCCCCACCTCCCCAGAAGTGAAATCTGCACTGTGGCAATATATACGGAACGCAAGTTCGCCTTTATATTGCCTGCTAGGACTTGACGGTATACGCTTGTTCCGTGCCCGCTTCCTGCGGAATGGTTGGGGTGACGTCAGAACGCCAATCTCTGATTGGCTCTGATTGAGATCTACCCACTATCCTTTCAATCAGAGCTAATCAGAGCTCGGCGTTCTGACATCACCACAACCCCTGTTTCAGAAGCAGACGAGACTCGCGCTCCCGCATGCGGAGAGAAACCGAAAGAGAGGAGGGGATGAGAGTGTGCGGTGACGTCAGAGCGCCGAGCTCTGACGTCAGAGCACGACTCGCTGACGTCATCGCAGGCTTTGATTTCCTCCTCCTCTGCAGTTTATTTCCGCATACTCTGTCTCCTCTTATAATGGACTGCAGCCCACGCTAGTTCTGCTATCGGAGCCAATCCAATCCCATGTGCATGTCATTTCGGCTTCTTTGGGAACATGGGAAACCAGTCCAGGGTAACTCCAAGTTCGATCTCAACGTGAGTCCCCCGCAACGCAATCAAACTTTGTCAAACGCTACATTGAAAATGGGCCTTTACAAGAAACTTTTTTACCTTTTTCTTTCGTCGGTAACGGACTATACTCCTGTTTCATACTTGGCGTGCAACGCTGTTCAAAGCAACAGGCGCGAGCGTGGGGATTGATCTCGTTGATCATTTGCACGCGCTCTCGCGCAAACAAAACCATAGATGAAGCCACGCGCTCGCGCTAGTAGCTTTGACAGCGTTGCACGCCAAGTATGAAACAGAGTATACGTGAAGCGATTGAAAAGGACATGCCAGCGGCGGTCAATCGGGCGAAAGATAACCTCCTTGTAATCTCAAAACCAAAGTTCTTTATCTAGACACGAAGCAGAGTTGACTGGGGAGGCTGCCACTTGTGGGAATAAAGGAGGGAGGATTACGCACCTTTACGTCTGGGGACCGGTGCTCAAAGGGGAATCAATGCCCGTCCCACCGCGCGGCCGACGCCTACCAGCGAGGGCGGTCGCCGCGCCGGGTTCGGCCAACGCCATGCCAACAACGATGATCCCGGTATCCAACCGCGTTTCTTGAGTACCAGGGGTCCCCAACAAGACACTGCGGTCAAGCGAGCTTGGACACAAAGTGTGCCCGCAGCGCCCGCCGACCTGAGAGCCAAAGGGGTAATGGACCTTTTCCACATACCGACGGCACCAGGCGGTGGCTGCACGAACTAAAAATCGAGGAAGGGACCTACCTGCGCTACCAATCGATAATGGGAGCTACGCTACCAGTTTCTTCGTTCTCCTGAGCAGCGAGGCGTGCCCAACGCGCCGTCCAAGTGGGGCATCCGTGGCGTCCACTTAAACGTCGTGTTATTCTTTCCGTCCGCTTTCTTTTTTTGCGTAACACACAATATATGTATGCTGCCAATTACGTTTTCTGCTCGCGCGATCCACAGCCTCCTTCGAATTTCCTCGATTTTTCGTGCACACTTCCGCCGCTTGGCATCGGGCGCTCGCGCGTGCGCAGAACGCTTCTCGGAAAAGGTCCATTGCGAGGCGGAGTCATCGCCGGTCGGACGAGCTCACGCCGCTACCCGTCGTCGCAGGAGTTCGGGGCCAGGGCTCTCGGCAGACGGACGTCCACAGGTAGTGGGGACGCCGACTGCCAGAGCCAGGGGAATCACTAGCGTGGAGTCATTGCCGGTCGAACGAGCTCGCGCCGCGACTCGACCCGTTGCCCGGAGTCCAATCCAGGACTCCCCAACCACACAGCCGTCCACACGGAGGGCAGGCCCGACTCTCTCGTGCGCGATCTCCCTGGTCCGCCCGAAACGGGAGACGCGCGGAGGAGGTGCGAGAGGAGTAGGCCAGCAAGGTGGCGCACTCTCTCCAACACGATACGGGACGAGCCAGCTCGAAGCCAGACAACTCCGGCCGGCACGTCCGCGGCTTACGCCTTCTCGGGGAGGGAAACCAGTGGCTCCCACACACTAAGGCCCCAAAACACCTGACAAACATTGACAGTAGGCAAATACGCAAACGTTGAAAGAATATGTTTAAAGCTCCTCTCTGACACTAAACATACACAGCAAGGTTCGCTTAAACGGGGGGGGGGGGGGGAGAGGGGGGGAGGAGGGAGGATTGACGAGCCAACTGTTTCCGTTCGAATCAAAGCAGCTGAAGACGGGTCGCCCAACCGTATCGTAAATAGGCTTTCTGCTTTCGAGACTGACCTGCAGGCGCCACCTCTCGACGGAACCGACCCAACCTTACGAGTGTTAATTTCAAATTAGCTTGATGTAAATCAGGATTGCTAGAAGATAGTAACACTTTATTACTACATGTATTTCTAAACATAACACATTGACTGACCAATCCATCCGATCACAGATAACAACGCAGAATTGAAAGAATTGTAAATTGTAAACTACATTTTAAGTAGCTATCTTTTATTGGTGTAACCCCAGCCATACTAGAGCAAAAACAGCTTGATTTTTTTAGTTATACATTTTTCGCGCTTCGATTTCGATTGCAATAAAGATTACTTTTTCTGGTTTTTGTTCCCTTCTTTCACGTTTTGATTTGCTCGCAATAGGACGTAACTAAGAAGGAAGTGGAAGGTAAAGAAGAATCCCTGACGCTGAAAGAATCAACCACACGTTTGGAACGGACGACCAATCTTTCACGTCAAAAGAATATGTTCAAATCATTCACCAGGAACGCAGTCCAAAAATAACATTTCCGCTCGTCCACTACTTCTTTCTGAAACTGAAATGTAATTCTTGACGCCAGAGACTGGGTTCACTCTCCACCCCCATCTGACAACGTAGTTTCAACAGTAAATCATTCTTTCTTCAGTAAAAGTTTTAAACAAGTTTTCTTTTTTTTTTTCCTTCTACTCTCTCTCTCTCTTTTTACGTCCCTTTCTCTTTCTTTTTACCGACGGGTGGGACTGCAAAGGATGTGTTTGGAGTCATTTATGCTGTTGCGAGGTGAAAGATTGGTCGTCCGTCCCAAAATGCGAGTTTTATTCTTTTGAGAGTCAGTATTCGTTAAGCCAACACGCTCCTCGGTTAGAAGCGTCAAATGATATCAGACGGTAAATAAAAACGCTGTTCTAATTATTTTGCGGAAAGGTTCGAGCCAAATCGTCGTTGTAAAACTGGCCGATTTAAATCACGATTTAAATCCTATAGTTTTCAATCATCTTGATTTTTATTCCCCGCCTGCTTGAAACCGACCACTGACTGACACCATCTTTGATAAAGAAAATTAAAACTAAATGCTGTTCCTGAGTGCAGGTGCCAATTTTCGCGTCGATGCCACACCTGTAGAAGCATATATTGTTTCATGCTTTGCACGACGCTATTTATTTCAGCCCTAAGCTGACACTGCGGCGAGCCAGGACGCCTGACTTGTCCAGCGAGTACATGCTCAGTTCTCGGGGCGTGAGCAGTATACCTGGGGAAGCAACGTTCTCTGTCCAACCCAAGAGAAGGCGGCGATCCGACGCGAGGTTGAGGACCTTTCACCAGACGCGACCCAGCGACCGACACCTTAACGAAAAAAAAAAAAAAAACTCGGAAAGTCTTAACTTTGGTCTTCCTCTCTCTCTCTCATCCTCTAGCTTACTCTCTCTTCTTCTTTCTTTTTTCAAAGTGCAACCCTTTTGGTCTTGACCGGCCCGTTCTCATCACAGTCTTGTTTCACAGCCATCATTAGAGCGCTAACGACGCTTTCTAATTAGACGCCGTGGAAGGAAGGAAGGTACGGGCGCGCTCGAAAGTCATCATTCTGTTCTCATTACTCTTTTTTTATTCTTTCTCTCTTTCTCTATCTTTCTTTCAACAGCACCGGTGCTCATTCTTTTTTCATTCGCCATTTTTGTACTATAGTATTATTATTATTATTCTCCCTGTCGGTCAACAGCATCCCAATCTTCGGCGTGGTCGCTACAAACTTCACCTTTGGGTTTATAAGAGATTTTATTCCTCAGATAGTAGGGCTTGTAATAATCCTCCTTTCATCCGCGCGTGTTATCTTTTTTTTTTCTTCTTTTTTTATAAGAAAGGACGGCTTCTTTTTTTAGCTTCAATCTCCTGTTGCCTTTTCTCTGTTTTCTTTTTTTTTTTCTTGGGAGGGGTATATTTATAGAGAGTAAGGTTGTGACGGCTCGCATCTGGTTCCGCTTTCTTCTTACCTTCTTTTTTTTGTATTATTAGCATTATTATTAATCGCTGTAGAACGGAGGAAAGACGGGGCGGGAGAGAAAAAAAAGCGCAGGGCAGCAATTATGTCGGACCGATGCCCCGAGCGAGTGATGTTTAGCAAAGGATGCTCGTTCACCCAGCCACCTGTGCCTACCTGTGCCCAGGCTCCGCCGAAACATAGTTGACGTCCATAGTGATCGCCGACGATCCTTCCTTGTGGTACCCGCCATGGTCGGTCAATGCACGCAGCAGCCGAGGCTTTTTTGTCTGAAACCCCGCCCACTTTGACATGGGGTTCTTACAAATTACAATACTGCCAGTCGTACCATCTAACTGGACCGATGTTGAGGCTGGCTGCTTACATCCATTGAATGAATCAATCGCTATGTCACTGATACTCGAAAGCGGGAGTAAAACATAACGCTACACTTTTCCAATTCTCTATCTATACCCTGTGCCTGTGTGTGTGCGTGTGTGCGTGCGTGTGTGCGTGTGATTGTGTGTGCTCGCACGCACATTGAGTGCTTGATGTTGTATATTTGTGAACGTGTGCGTGCGGTGCAATTGTATTACTGTACGCATGCGTGTTTGAGTAAATTTATTGGTGTTTTGCGAATATTTGTATTTTCGAATGGTATACGTCTCGAATAATCGGCTATTCGATATTCGCTGCGAGATGAACGGGGATATTGGAGAGTTTTAGTAGCCCGCTTTCATGCTCCCGCTACACTCTACGGAGCGGCACAATCGGCCGATCTCAGTTTGAGCCGCCGTGGTTTGAGCGTAGCCGCCAGCGAAAGCGCAGTTGGGCTGGCTCGGGGCAGAGCAGAAAGTGAAAACGATCTATTAAAACTTCCTGTTTATATTTTTCCGAGTGGTGTCCGCGGCGGGTTAGCCCCTTGAGCGCGCTTCTTTCTGATCTCGGGTGCGCTGCGGAGAAGCAACACCCGCGGAAAGGAGCTCCGCGGAAGTTGCTTCTTCGCAGTGCACCACTGCTCGGTAAGAAGCGCACTCAACGGGGCTAACCGCCGCAATCAACATTTCAAGAAGTACAAGTATCGCTAATGCGTGCATAGGAGAAAAGCGCACTTTCAAAGCGGGATCGGTCGTCAGCTAGCTTTAGGTCTACCCTCTAATCCTTCCAACCAGAGCTCAGCGTTCTGAGGTCGCCTCCTTTCCCTCGGTTTCTTGGCAGACCGGTTTAATTTCATGTCAAATCCGTCGTTTCCTTGCCATCACTGTGTAGGCATTCGACTTTCTGAGGCCACAGTCTGTAAATATAGTTACTACATTAAAATTAACCTAGCTTAGAAATGGACAAGTGGAAGCTGGCGAACAACCTTCATGAATTCAGCTGGGTTTTCGTTTAGGCAGGGCGCAACGGCAGTGAAAGGCTTAAAGAAACTATTCCATATTCGATTCGAAAATATTCAGCCAAACCACTATTCGCTTCGTATTCCCTTCGAACTCAAAATCCGCTAGTCGCACGTGACTAAAATGTTTACTCGTGGGAATATGCACACGCGTGTCCAGGTCTATGTGTAAGTTTAAAAAGAGAGAGCATGTGTACCGCATGCGGCTTTTTATCCGTATTTAACGCATGCCTACATGACTGTATACATCGCATCCTGACTATAGTCCGCACCCGGTGCATAGTCCGCACGGGGCAAATTTACGGTCATAAAAGAAAGGTTTTTGCTTAGACAGTCCACACCCGGTGCATGGTCCGCACCCGGTGCATAGTCCGCACGCCGTGCATAGTCCGCAACTAGTCCCTAGTCCGAAGGTACAAATTATCATGCACAGCACACCATGACAAATGCCCGCTGCATTATCTCATGAAAGCTTAAGCTTGTATCGTACAGTAAATCAACATTAATATACTCCGTTGTTCATTAAAGTCCTTCACATTTTGTCACAGCGAACGATCCAGAAAAAACAAATGCTTGTATAGCTCGCACCTGTATGTAGATAGTCCGCGTCGGTTAAAATTTCAACTTTTAAACTAGTCGGTAGCGTGTCTGGACCATACACCGGGAAAAAATACACAATCCGGTCACTCGTATGTGTGATTGGGCTAGTATGTATGTCTATATAAATGTGTGTCCGTGTGTGACTGTGTGGACCTGTTTCAGACTTTGACGAATGGGTTGTACATTTTTTTTTTCATTTTTTAGGCTCCGTGGTGTCCGTCGTTTTCCGACTTGTCCTTCGTAATTTTCGGAGCTTTTATTCTCTACAACGTACAACAAACTCGCACAAGTATACGTACCCTTCAAGCACTCTACGGTGTCCGTCATTCTTCTTCTTGTCATTCGTTTTTTTTTTGTGCTTTTATTTTTTACAGACAGATGAGCCTGCGTACGAGTGCGTGCGCATGTGCGCGAAACGTATGGGTCCGTCGTCCACACTTGGAATTTATGTTCATGTCCTTTCGCGTGTGAATCATGTATGTGTGTGTGTGCCTGGTCGCGTCTAAGCCACCAAACTAGCTGCGGTAGCACCCTTTTCTCCCCGCTCCAACCTCGCTGATGACCAGTGACTCCAGAAAAAAAATAAAAAGGGGTCGTTGCCCTCCAAACAAAACAACAACAACAACAAACAAACAAAAATCTCAACGGCGGAAGGTGTTTTCACGTCGCTCTCTCGAAAAAAAAAAGGACGCGATGTAGCCGATAAACGTCCTCAATTAAGTGTCACACCGTCGCGCGCTGCAGGGAAGCCAATCGCTCGCGCCGCCGCTGATGTACGACGAGGTTCAATGGCACCCCGACGCTTAGTGCCGACGATCTCCGGGTCAGGAAGACGGATTCCGGTCCTTTTTTCTTTTCTTCATTTTACCTCTAAACTTTTTGGTCCGGCGGAGGGGGCTAGGGGGGCAGTCGGCGAGTTAATAATGGACGCATCCCGTCCCCGGAGCCACGCACGCGCCGCACCCTTTCCCTACCCTCACGATTCTGGCCCAGACAGTCTCTGTTTTTAATTTTATTTTTTCCTCCTCGACTACGACGTTGTTGTGGCTGTTACTCTTCTTTTCTTTTCTTTTTTTCTATGGGGGGGGGGGGGGGCGTGAATATGTGTGTGTATAGGCTTAGGCGCCTTCCCCATGGGATCACTAATGGAAGCGAAACAAGTTTTCTTTTATTTTTTGTATTTTGTGCCTCTTTTGGCGTAAGGCGATATGATCTGGTGCCCCCATGACTCCGGTCAGAGTGCCAGCGGGTTTAGGGGTTACTGGCGTCATAAAATTACTCAGGCGTTGAAGCGTGCTAATATAAAGCTCAAAACAAAAAAAACGACTATTGATAACCTGCTTTTTTTTATTTATTTATTTGTTGTTTTTTGTTGTTGTTTTATTGTAATATGCAGATAGGTTTTCTTAGGTTCGTAAAAGAAGCCGTGAAAGTTTGGGTGGCTCGGTAGTTCTTATGACTGTGTACGTTGTTATATAGGGTCCTCATTAAAATTTTGGTTTAGATTTAGACTATAAATGACCCGTTTGAATGCTTAGTTTCCTGACTTGTACTATGTTTACTACGCTCCGCATCTAATTCTAAAATGACTCGGATGTGTTCGTTTCACTGACGTATTGTGCCTCCTTGAGAAAAACACTACGTATATCGGAATAGATCCCTGTCCTTTCCTCGTAGAGATGATCTTTCAGATTTCACGCGTAACCCACGTACCAAGCTGCGATTCATAAAAACAACCTTATGTTGTTGTTGTTCTTGTTTTTTTACCGCGTTTATTTTTGTTGTTATCAAATATTCAGTCGAGGCCCAAGATGAATGAGTTCCGCGCGGTAAAACAGATAGTCAAAATTTCTCCGCTATTTGTTTTAAATTCGTCCGTTCTTTGTCGGTTACGCCGTGAAGAAACATCGTCGGTATATTTCACTTTATTGTGACCTGCCCGCGAACAACTATACTGATTCTGCGCTCACCGGGAAACTTGGTCATTTCGCGGACTTTGCGCAATGCTCGGCTCGTGGCTTTGTTTTTACCTAATGCCATCGTGACTCTATATAGCGTCCTCGTATCGCGAAAGAGTGTCGACAACGCGACTGTTGTCTGATGTACAAGCAGTGCAGCATCTCCTTTCTCCACGAAAGGTATTGGCGACGTGAGGAATCGAAAGCGTCGCTGTGGTCGGCCTACAACGATTGGCCAAATGCTGACTCTGGCGTCAGCAAAGGATCTCCCTTGAAGGAAATAAGAGGAACCTAAGAACTTCAATTTTGACGGTGTTGGCAGTGTTGCACTGAGAATGCAATAATTTCAAGCTTCCACCATGCTCATTACAAACACCATCGAACTTGCTGTTGGCAAGGTAAGGATGTCACGAGAGGGAGCTATACGAGGGAGCGCCACCGAAACATCTCGCCGCTAATAGACGTTGGCAGGCATGGCGTCTTGTCTGGTCACCTTTCGTGACGTCATTACCTTGTGAACAGCAAGTTCGATGGTGTTCGTAATGGGCATGGTGGAAGCCTGAAATCATAGCGCTCTCAAAGCAACACTGCAAACACCATCAAAATTGAAGTTCTTACATTCCTCTTATTTCCGTCGATGAGACATCCTTTGCTGACGTCATTGTCAGCATTTGGCCAATTGTGGTGGGCCGACCACAGCGACGCTTTGGATCGCTCACGTCGCCAATAGACGTTTGCAGGCATGCTCGTCTCGCTCCGGTGCCCCGTGCGTTGAAGCGCACAGGGCATCAATAGACCATTTGCTGTCTTACCCAAGCATCAAGGAGAATGCAGGGATTGGTGTTCCACGCGCCACACGCGCACGCCTTTTCCTGTATAAAAGATTCGAAGTAAATAACCAAACGAAAGCATTGACGAACGCGCGTGCAAGATGCCATTTGTTTTAGGTATTTGCTTTAGAAAATTACTACTGCTGAGGCCAGCACGTGCGGCGCGTGGAACACCAATCCTGCATTCTCCTTGATGCTTGGGTAAGACAGCAAATAGGTCTATTATCGGACGTTCTTGCTCACACGAGGAGGAACATATGGCGGCCCACCGAATGCCGTCTGCAACTGCACTATTGGCGACGTGCGCGATCGAAAGCGTCGCTGTGAGTCGGCCTTCCGCAATTGGCCGAATGCTGACTATGACGTCAAAAAGATTTCTCATCGACGGAAATAAGAGGAATGGAAGAACCAATTTCGACGGTGTTAGCAGCGTTCTTTAAGAGCGCAAATGATTTCAAGCTTCCACCATGCCCTACAAACACCATCCAACTTGTTAAGTCCACGAGGAACGACGTCACGAAGGGTAACCATAGGCGCCACTAAAACATCTCGCCGCTAATAGGTGTCCCAAGTGTGCTCCGCCCGCCGTGGCGCCGGCGTCTTCCAAACTTTCACGACGTGCGCACAAGTACAAATCCCTTCCTGTAAAAACATGCAAAAAAATAACAAAAACTTGCCCAAGTCGATTGTTTGAAAGGCCAGACGATCGATAGCGACGCTATTTTACTGCGGCGCCATTCACGGGAGACCAACAAACAGCCAAAGCGTGACAGCCCATCGCGCTTCGACTCCATGTAGACGACCTGCAGTGTACGCCGCACTCTGAAAAAACAAATGACTGGGGGTTCATCTCGCCTCATGCGAAACACGGAAGGCCACATGGGCGAATATTGAAGGGTCCCAGGAATGACGAAGCTTGAGAATCGCGATAACAATGCGAGAAGGAAATATCCATCGACAACGTGTCCCCACAATCAGATCTATCAGATCTACCCCATCTCTTTTCTTACTATTTCATATTTTGATTTTCAAGTGTAAGCTGAGAATACGCGAAATAAAGCCCGAATTTACAAATTCGGGCCACCGCAAAAATACAGACAAAACAAAAAGAAAATACGTCACTCTTCTGCACGTTCCTCGATGACGATTTCCGTACGTCAGTGTCGGCGTTCAAAAAGAAACGCTCCAGGAACGCCGTTCCCAATACCAGGAGGAATAGACGTTTATTTGCGACTCAAAGTAAACTTGAAACAGCTACTAAATCGAAGACGACAGCCGTGCCTATTTCCCGGCATCAGCCCCTACCTTCCGACTGTGAAAACAGATTAGTGCGGAGAGCATTGACGAGCTCAGCTGCACAAATCACGAATGAATATTCACTGGCATCAAATAACGGAAATGCGACCTACGAAATTCACAAAGTCAGTAACCCCACGAAACTGCACAACTTCCAAAGCGCGCGATATAAACATGCGTAAAAAGAATAAGACAGAAAAAAGTTTTAAATTAAACGCCACAGCCAAAGTGCAGATGGCCCGAAAGGAACCGCACGAAACATACAAAAAACGGCTGACGTGATTTCGCAATCCGCTGCCACCACTTTCGGTAAACTCCCGAGTGCACCTGAGACGCGCTCCTGGTAAGCAAAAGATAAAAAGAAATGTCATAAGATTCAGCCATTTCCTCCAACTGAGTTTCAGCAGGCTCTTTCTGGATCTCAGCTCGGCTGAAACCACAAAGCCTGAAAACGCGCAAAAACGAAGCAGGAGTTACGAAATCTGTTGCTTCAGGAATCTCAGCTTGAGTGACGTCAGGGAGTCCTCCTCGGCTATAACATTTCTTTTTTATCTTTTGCTTACCAGGAGCACGCTCAAGATCACTCGGGAGTTTATGCCACTCGAAGTGGTGGCAGCGGATTGCGGAAATCACGTCAGCCAGTTTTTGTATGTCGTGCGGCCTATCAGGGCCATCGCCATGTGGCTACGTTTAATTTAAAACTTATTTTTCTGTCTTATTCTTTTTTTTTTTTTTTACACGCGATATCGAGAACGAACGCGCTTTGAAAGTTAGTGCGAGTTTCATAGGTTACTGACACGCAGAATTTCGTGATCGCAATCGCTATTTTGATACAGTGGGCGCCAAATCCATCGTAGTGGATTATAATGCAACTTGAACTCGAAATGCTATCTTTTCACACTACAGGTATCCTGTCTGTTTTTGGACAAAGACATTCAGGAAGGTAAGGGCTGATGCCGAAAAACAGGCACGGCTGTCGCTCATTCGAATTTGAGTGTATTTCAAAGATTTACTTCCAGTCTCGCCAAAATAAACGTCTATTCACCTACCATACTGCACGGAACAGCGTTCCTGGAGCGCGTTTCCGATTAGAGGAACGGAGAACGCCGACGGAACTGTAACGATGCCACTGTAACGGAAACTCATCACGTTTTCGAGGGAACGGCAGGAAGAGTGACGTATTTTTTTCTTTTTGTTTTGTCTGTATTTTTGCAAGGTGGCCCGAATTTAGTAGGAATTCAGAGCTTTTATTTTCGCATATCTCAACTACACTCTGAAGAAACAAAAAATATAAAAAATAGTAAGAAAAAAAAAAGATGGAACAGATCTGATAGATCTGATTGTGGGGACACGACACGTTATCCGATGTGGATATTTTCACTTCTCGCATTAAAATCGCGATTCTCAGACCTACTCTTATTTTGAGCTTCGTCATTCCCTGGGACCCTTCTAATATTCGCCCATGGTTGGCAACTTCCGTGTTTCACATGAGCGTGAACCCAGTCATTGATTTTTTCAGAGGCACATTTGAACTACACTGCAGATTTTCTCGGACACAGTGGAATCAGACTAAGCACGACAGCATCAGCCGCTCATTGCAGCAGCGGAGCTGTCCTTTAGAAAGACATTTTCAGCCACGTCATTCCGACTCATTCTCTGTAGATTGCAGCGAAACCCACTATTTACTAAGGTTTGCTGAGTCCACCGACAGATGGCGCCACCAGTAAATAGCGTCGCTAACTCGATCGTCTGCGAACGCGCCAAACAACGACTTGGGCAAGATTTTTTAGATTATTTTTATGCTCTCATGTTTTTACAGGAAGGAAACTGTACCTTGACATTTCACACGGAAAAACTGACCTGCCCCGTGCGCACGTCGGTGAAAAGTTTGAGCTTTCCACGCGCAGGCAACTATTTTTTCCGGCTTGGTTTTACGGGAGGAGGGCCACACTTGGGACACCCTATTAGCGGCGAGATGTTTTAGTGGCGCCCTCCTATGGTTACCCTTCGTGACGTCATTACCTTGCGAACAACAAGTTCGATGGTGTTTGTAAGGAGCATGGTGGAAGCTTGAAATCATTGCGCTCTTAAAGCAACACTACCAACACCGTCGAAATTGAAGTTCTTCCATTCCTCTTATTTCCGTCGATGAGAAATCCTTTGCTGACGTCATAGTCAGCATTCGGCCAATCGTGGAAGGCCGACCACAGCGACGCTTTCGATCGCGCACGTCGCCAATAGACAGTTGCAGACGGCATTCGGTGGGCCGCCATAGCGTTCCTCCTCGTGTGAGCAAGAACGTCCGATAATAGACCTATTGCTGTCTTACCCAAGCAGTCAAGGAGAATGCAGGGATTGGTGTTCCACGCGCCGCACGTGCTGGCCTCAGCAGTAGTAACTTTTCCAAAGCAAAACGCTAAAACAAATGGCATCTTGCACGCGCGTTCGTCAATGCTTTCTTTTTGGTTATTTACTTCGAATCTTTTTATACAGGAAAAGGCGTGCGCGTGTGGCGCGTGGAACACCAATCCCCGCATTCTCCTTGATGCTTGGGTAAGACAGCAAATGGTCTATTGATGCCCTGTGCGCTTGCAACGCACGGTCGGCACCAGACGATGACGGCATGCCTGCAAACGTCTACTGGCGACGTGCGCGATCGAAAGCGTCGCGTGGTCGGCCTTCCAAGATTAGCCGAATGTCGACTATGACGTCGGCAAAGGATAGCGAGTTATTTCTTATAGGACGGAAATAAGAGGAGGAATGGGCAAGAACTTCACTTTTGGCAGTGTTGGCAGTGTTGCTTTGAGAGCGCTATGATTTCAAGCTTCCACCATGCTCATTACAAACACCATCGAACTTGTTGTTTGCAAGGTAATGACGTCACGAAAGGTAACCAGACGAGACGCCATGCCTGAAAACGTCTATTGGCGACGTGTGCGATCGAAAGAGTCGCTGTGGTCGGCCTTTCACGATTGGCCGAATGCTTACTATGACGTCAGCAAAGGATTTCAGTAGACGACATTAAGAGCAATGCAAGAACTTTAGTTTTGATGGTGTTGGCAGTGCTGGTTTCAGAGTGCAATGATTTACAGCTTTCACCATGCTCATTACAGACACCATCGAACTTGTTGTTCGCAAGGTAATGACGTAACGAGAGGGAACCATAGGAGGGCGCCACCAAAACATCTCGCCGCTGATACCTTGGCGTGGTAGGTAAGTAGATTTGCTCCGGACGCACCGCTTGTACGTCAGACAAAAGACGCGGTGTCGACATCTCTTTCGCGAGATCGAGGACGGCTATATAGAGTCACGAATGTGCATTAGGTAAAAACAAAGCCACGAGCCGGCGCATTGCGCAAAGTCCGCGAAATGACCGAGTTTCCCGGTGAACGCAGAATCAGTAAAGTTGTTCGCGGGCAGGTCACAATAAAGCGAAATATAGCGACGATGTTTTTTCACGACGTAACCGACATAGAACAAACAAATTGAAAAAAATAGCGAAAAAAAAATTACGTCAATTTGTGTTACCGGAGCGGAACTAATTCATTTTGGACCTCGACTGAATATTTGATAAACAACAAAGAACAAACGCGGTAAAAAACAAGACAAACAACAACAACATAAGGTTGTTTTATGAATCGCAGCTTGGTACGTGGGTTACGCGTGAAATCTGAAAGACATCTCTACGAGGAAAGGACAGGGATCTATTCCGATATACGTAGTAGTTTTTCTCAAGGAGGCACAATACGTCAGTGAAACGAACACATCCGAGTCATTTTAGAATTAGATGAGGAGCGTAGTAAACATAGTACAAGTCAGGAAACTAAGCATTCAAACGGGTCGTTTATAGTCTAAATCTAAACCAAAATTTTAATGAGGACCCCCATATATCAACGTACACAGTCATAAAAACTACCGAGCCACCCAACCTTTCACGGCTTCTTTACGAACCTAAGAAAACCTATCTGCATATTACAATAAAACAACAACAAAATCAACAAATAAATAAATAAAAAAAGCAGGTTATCAATAGTCGTTTTTTTTTTACTTTATATTAGCACGCTTCAACGCCTGAGTAATTTTATGACGCCAGTAACCCCTAAACCCGCTGGCACTCTGACCGGAGTCATGGGGGCACCAGATCATATCGCCTTACGCCAAAAAAGGCACAAAATACAAAATAAAAGAAAACTTGTTTCGCTTCCATTAGTGATCCCATGGGGAAGGCGCCTAAGCCTATACACACACATATTCACGCCCCCCCCCCCCCCCCCCCCCCCCCAGAAAAAAGAAGTAAAGAAGAGTAACAGCCACAACAACGTCGTAGTCGAGGAGGAAAAATAAAATTAAAAACAGAGACTGTCTGGGCCAGAATCGTGAGGGTAGGGAAAGGGTGCGGCGCGTGCGTGGCTCCGGGGACGGGATGCGTCCATTATTAACTCGCCGACTGCCCCCCCTAGCCCCTCCGCCGGACCAAAAAGTTTAGAGGTAAAATGAAGAAAAGAAAAAGGACCGGAATCCGTCTTCCTGACCCGGAGATCGTCGGCACTAAGCGTCGGGGTGCCATTGAACCTCGTCGTACATCAGCGGCGGCGCGAGCGATTGGCTTCCTGCAGCGCGCGACGGTGTGACACTTAATTAGGGACGTTTATCGGCTACATCGCGTCCTTTTTTTTTCGAGAGAGCGACGTGAAACACCTTCCGCCGTTGAGATTTTTGTTTGTTGTTGTTGTTGTTGTTTTGTTGGGAGGCAACGACCCCTTTTATTTTTTCTGGAGTCACTGGTCATCAGCGAGGTTGGAGCGTGGGAGAAAGGGTGCTACCGCAGCTAGTTTGGTGGCTTAGACGCGACCAGGCACACGCACACATACATGATTCACAGGCGAAAGGGCATGAACATAAATTCCACGTGGACGACGGACCCTTACGTTCGTGCACATGCGCACGCACTCGTACGCAGGCTCATCTGACTGTAAAAATAAAAGCACAAAGAAAAATGAAAGCCGTTTACAACTCCCTGTAACGCCGAACTAGAGCGCAGCTCTTGAGGAGGAGGAGGGAAGGGTACTGAGGGAGGGTAAACTCCTCCTCTCCTCCTCAACTCCTCATCCTACCAAATACTCCTCCTCCTCCTCCCATCCTCCTCCTCCCTCCTCCCCTTCCTCCTTTTTCTCCCCCTCCTCCTTCCTCCTCCCATTCCTTTTCCCCCTCGTCCTCCCCCTCCTCCTTTATCCTCCCTCCTCCACCTCCCTCCCCTCTTCCTCCTCCATCTCCTGCGCTCCTCCTTCATCCTCCCCTTCCTCCCTCCCTCCTCCTCCTCCTCCCTCCCCTCCTCCCTCCTCCTCCTCCCTCCTCCCTCCTCCCTCCTCCCTCCTTCCTCCTCAGCTTCCTCCTCCTCCCTCCCACTCCTCATTCCCCTCCTCCTTCCTCCTCCCCCTCCTCTCCCTCCTCCCCTCCTCCTCCTCCTCCTTCCGCGCGGTGCATTATGGGATATTTCCCATGATGCACCGCGCGGTTACGCCGACGCCGACGGCGACGCACGGCGACGCCGACGGCGACGCCGACGGCGACGCCGCCTGCTGGAAACGGGCGCCTAAGAGCTGCGCTCTAAA
>JAZHYW010032754.1:0-32990 GCA_037355805.1 Ixodes ricinus
GCGCGACGCCGAAGCAGAGGCTCATCGCCGCCGCCGAGAGCAGCCAGGAGTGAGCGCCGCCGAAGCGGAAGCCAGGAGCCGCCATCGAGAGGACCCGGAAGTGCGCGACGCCGAAGCAGAGGCTCATCGCCGCCGCCGAGAGCAGCCAGGAGTGAGCGCCGCCGAAGCGGAAGCCAGGAGCCGCTATCGAGAGGACCCGGAAGTGCGCGACGCCGAAGCAGAGGCTCATCGCCGCCGCCGAGAGCAGCCAGGAGTGAGCGCCGCCGAAGCTGAAGCCAGGAGCCGCTATCGAGAGGACCCGGAAGTGCGCGACGCCGAAGCAGAGGCTCATCGCCGCCGCCGAGAGCAGCCAGGAGTGAGCGCCGCCGAAGCGGAAGCCAGGAGCCGCTATCGAGAGGACCCGGAAGTGCGCGACGCCGAAGCAGAGGCTCATCGCCGCCGCCGAGAGCAGCCAGGAGTGAGCGCCGCCGAAGCGGAAGCCAGGAGCCGCTATCGAGAGGACCCGGAAGTGCGCGACGCCGAAGCAGAGGCTCATCGCCGCCGCCGAGAGCAGCCAGGAGTGAGCGCCGCCGAAGCGGAAGCCAGGAGCCGCTATCGAGAGGACCCGGAAGTGCGCGACGCCGAAGCAGAGGCTCATCGCCGCCGCCGAGAGCAGCCAGGAGTGAGCGCCGCCGAAGCGGAAGCCAGGAGCCGCTATCGAGAGGACCCGGAAGTGCGCGACGCCGAAGCAGAGGCTCATCGCCGCCGCCGAGAGCAGCCAGGAGTGAGCGCCGCCGAAGCGGAAGCCAGGAGCCGCTATCGAGAGGACCCGGAAGTGCGCGACGCCGAAGCAGAGGCTCATCGCCGCCGCCGAGAGCAGCCAGGAGTGAGCGCCGCCGAAGCGGAAGCCAGGAGCCGCCATCGAGAGGACCCGGAAGTGCGCGACGCCGAAGCAGAGGCTCATCGCCGCCGCCGAGAGCAGCCAGGAGTGAGCGCCGCCGAAGCGGAAGCCAGGAGCCGCTATCGAGAGGACCCGGAAGTGCGCGACGCCGAAGCAGAGGCTCATCGCCGCCGCCGAGAGCAGCCAGGAGTGAGCGCCGCCGAAGCGGAAGCCAGGAGCCGCTATCGAGAGGACCCGGAAGTGCGCGACGCCGAAGCAGAGGCTCATCGCCGCCGCCGAGAGCAGCCAGGAGTGAGCGCCGCCGAAGCGGAAGCCAGGAGCCGCTATCGAGAGGACCCGGAAGTGCGCGACGCCGAAGCAGAGGCTCATCGCCGCCGCCGAGAGCAGCCAGGAGTGAGCGCCGCCGAAGCGGAAGCCAGGAGCCGCTATCGAGAGGACCCGGAAGTGCGCGACGCCGAAGCAGAGGCTCATCGCCGCCGCCGAGAGCAGCCAGGAGTGAGCGCCGCCGAAGCGGAAGCCAGGAGCCGCTATCGAGAGGACCCGGAAGTGCGCGACGCCGAAGCAGAGGCTCATCGCCGCCGCCGAGAGCAGCCAGGAGTGAGCGCCGCCGAAGCGGAAGCCAGGAGCCGCTATCGAGAGGACCCGGAAGTGCGCGACGCCGAAGCAGAGGCTCATCGCCGCCGCCGAGAGCAGCCAGAAGTGAGCGCCGCCGAAGCTGAATCCAGGCGCCGCCGTCGAGAGGACCCGGAAGTGCGCGACGCCGAAGCAGAGGCTCATCGCCGCCGCCGAGAGCAGCCAGGAGTGAGCGCCGCCGAAGCGGAAGCCAGGAGCCGCTATCGAGAGGACCCGGAAGTGCGCGACGCCGAAGCAGAGGCTCATCGCCGCCGCCGAGAGCAGCCAGGAGTGAGCGCCGCCGAAGCGGAAGCCAGGAGCCGCTATCGAGAGGACCCGGAAGTGCGCGACGCCGAAGCAGAGGCTCATCGCCGCCGCCGAGAGCAGCCAGGAGTGAGCGCCGCTGAAGCTGAATCCAGGCGCCGCCGTCGAGAGGACCCGGAAGTGCGCGACGCCGAAGCAGAGGCTCATCGCCGCCGCCGAGAGCAGCCAGGAGTGAGCGCCGCCGAAGCGGAAGCCAGGAGCCGCTATCGAGAGGACCCGGAAGTGCGCGACGCCGAAGCAGAGGCTCATCGCCGCCGCCGAGAGCAGCCAGGAGTGAGCGCCGCCGAAGCGGAAGCCAGGAGCCGCTATCGAGAGGACCCGGAAGTGCGCGACGCCGAAGCAGAGGCTCATCGCCGCCGCCGAGAGCAGCCAGGAGTGAGCGCCGCCGAAGCGGAAGCCAGGAGCCGCTATCGAGAGGACCCGGAAGTGCGCGACGCCGAAGCAGAGGCTCATCGCCGCCGCCGAGAGCAGCCAGGAGTGAGCGCCGCCGAAGCGGAAGCCAGGAGCCGCTATCGAGAGGACCCGGAAGTGCGCGACGCCGAAGCAGAGGCTCATCGCCGCCGCCGAGAGCAGCCAGGAGTGAGCGCCGCCGAAGCGGAAGCCAGGAGCCGCTATCGAGAGGACCCGGAAGTGCGCGACGCCGAAGCAGAGGCTCATCGCCGCCGCCGAGAGCAGCCAGGAGTGAGCGCCGCCGAAGCGGAAGCCAGGAGCCGCTATCGAGAGGACCCGGAAGTGCGCGACGCCGAAGCAGAGGCTCATCGCCGCCGCCGAGAGCAGCCAGGAGTGAGCGCCGCCGAAGCGGAAGCCAGGAGCCGCTATCGAGAGGACCCGGAAGTGCGCGACGCCGAAGCAGAGGCTCATCGCCGCCGCCGAGAGCAGCCAGGAGTGAGCGCCGCCGAAGCTGAAGCCAGGAGCCGCCATCGAGAGGACCCGGAAGTGCGCGACGCCGAAGCAGAGGCTCATCGCCGCCGCCGAGAGCAGCCAGGAGTGAGCGCCGCCGAAGCGGAAGCCAGGAGCCGCTATCGAGAGGACCCGGAAGTGCGCGACGCCGAAGCAGAGGCTCATCGCCGCCGCCGAGAGCAGCCAGGAGTGAGCGCCGCCGAAGCGGAAGCCAGGAGCCGCTATCGAGAGGACCCGGAAGTGCGCGACGCCGAAGCAGAGGCTCATCGCCGCCGCCGAGAGCAGCCAGGAGTGAGCGCCGCCGAAGCGGAAGCCAGGAGCCGCTATCGAGAGGACCCGGAAGTGCGCGACGCCGAAGCAGAGGCTCATCGCCGCCGCCGAGAGCAGCCAGGAGTGAGCGCCGCCGAAGCGGAAGCCAGGAGCCGCTATCGAGAGGACCCGGAAGTGCGCGACGCCGAAGCAGAGGCTCATCGCCGCCGCCGAGAGCAGCCAGGAGTGAGCGCCGCCGAAGCGGAAGCCAGGAGCCGCTATCGAGAGGACCCGGAAGTGCGCGACGCCGAAGCAGAGGCTCATCGCCGCCGCCGAGAGCAGCCAGGAGTGAGCGCCGCTGAAGCTGAATCCAAGCGCCGCCGTCGAGAGGACCCGGAAGTGCGCGACGCCGAAGCAGAGGCTCATCGCCGCCGCCGAGAGCAGCCAGGAGTGAGCGCCGCCGAAGCGGAAGCCAGGAGCCGCTATCGAGAGGACCCGGAAGTGCGCGACGCCGAAGCAGAGGCTCATCGCCGCCGCCGAGAGCAGCCAGGAGTGAGCGCCGCCGAAGCGGAAGCCAGGAGCCGCTATCGAGAGGACCCGGAAGTGCGCGACGCCGAAGCAGAGGCTCATCGCCGCCGCCGAGAGCAGCCAGAAGTGAGCGCCGCTGAAGCTGAATCCAAGCGCCGCCGTCGAGAAGACCCGGAAGTGCGCGACGCCGAAGCAGAGGCTCATCGCCGCCGCCGAGAGCAGCCAGGAGTGAGCGCCGCCGAAGCGGAAGCCAGGAGCCGCTATCGAGAGGACCCGGAAGTGCGCGACGCCGAAGCAGAGGCTCATCGCCGCCGCCGAGAGCAGCCAGGAGTGAGCGCCGCCGAAGCGGAAGCCAGGAGCCGCTATCGAGAGGACCCGGAAGTGCGCGACGCCGAAGCAGAGGCTCATCGCCGCCGCCGAGAGCAGCCAGGAGTGAGCGCCGCCGAAGCGGAAGTGAAGCAAAAGGCAAGGATCGCTCAGCCTGACGGTGCAACAAAAATTTTCCAACGGCTGTTTAGAGACAACCAGTTTGGAAGCGTATGTTCAGTCTGTGATCGGCTCTGGTTCCAAAACGACGTGCAACCGCTACCGGACAGATGTCACGAGACCCTAGAGCAATCATTTCCAAACTCGGACCTAACCCAATTCAAACTGTGCTCGACCTGCATGCAATCAGTGCACAAGGGTCATATTCCTCATCTTTCCTCAAGTAACGGTTATGTATATCCCCCGAAGCCAGGCCACCTCCCACAACTGAACGCGGTGAGTGAGAGACTCATATCTCCACGAATTCCTTTCATGCAACTGCGACGGCTGATGCACGGTGGAGGTCAACACGGCATTAAGGGACCAGTAGTGAACGTCTGTGTTGATGTGGATGACATGGTGACAGTGTTGCCTCGTGCCATCGAACAAGACCGAGCCCTCAATGTACATTTGAAGCGGCGTATGCTTGCGAAGACGACGTACCTGGCAGGGGCAGTAAGGAAAGCTGATCTGCTGCCGTGGCTTAAGCTGCTGTGTGATAGCACGCTGTACAAGCATTATCATATAGAGTGCGATTTTTCCCGTTTGGGTGATATCGTAGAAGTGGACGAGCACGACGAGATTGAGTTGCTCCCGCAATGCTCAGACCTGAACGATCCGATCCAAGTGGCTACAGCCATGACGCTGGCTCAGCACACTCTCGTATGGGACGAAGACAAGTTTCTAGCGATTGCGCCAGGTGAGGGAAAAAGGCCCGTGAGCATCCTTTACGACGAACATGCAGAGGAGCTCTCGTTCCCACAGATTTATCTCGGTGAGCCGCGCCGAGTAGATGCCAGCGCAAAACCGACAGTCTTCACGCACGCCATGAGTGAGATCCGCAGATCAGACCGTCGAGGGGCCACCCCGCAGCACGTACTGTACATGGCCATGAAAGTGTTTAGGCACCGAGTAGCCGGTGACATGTGTGTGGCCTTCCGTAACATAAAGACACTGGAAACACTAACGAAGCAACAGTTGCTCGACAAGGACTTTGTGCAGCAAGCGGTCGAGCACGACATGGCTTTCATGCATGGTATACCCAACACCGTGCAGTACTGGACGAAACGCAAGAAAGACCTCTTTGCTATGATACGGCAGTTGGGTAAGCCGACCGCGTTCCTCACTCTTTCTGCCTCGGAAATGCACTGGCCCGACCTTGTGCAGTTGCTTCAACGCCTTCGGTTGAAGCCCGGCGAGATCGGAGTACCACTGGAGCAAATGAACAGCATTTATCGAGCTCAGCTGGTGAATGACGATCCCGTGGTCTGTGCCATATACTTCGACCGATTGGTGCGTGTCATTCTCAACATTCTCCGCAACACCCGTGTATCGCCTTTTAGGCCGTACATAGTCGTCGACTACTTTAAGCGGATCGAATTTCAGCACCGCGGGTCGGCACACGCGCACATTCTCCTCTGGCTTCATAACGCGCCCAACGAGGAGCTCTCAATGCTCATGCCCCAGACTCTTGAAATGGCCAACGTTCTGCTTTCCATCGACAATGGATGCTTGAAGCGGGAGCGGACTCAGGTGCACCAACACACGCATACCTGCTACAAGCACAACACGACCAGATGCCGCTTTAACGCGCCTTTTATGCCCATCGATGAATGTATGGTCGTAGTGCCTTTCCCCACTGTGGACAATGAAGCGCAGAAGAAGCAAATCGAGAGCCTCCTAAACAAGTACGAGGCCATGCATCAGGCCCTGGAAACGACAAATTATGACTCCATGGAGCAGTTTTGGGAACATCACGGTGTCACGGACAAGGCGGAGTACATTTCTGTTCTCCGAGCAGGCACTCCTCGTGCCACCATCATGCTACCCCGTTCGGTGCAGCAAAAGTGGGTGAATTACTTTAACCCATGGGTTGCATCAATTCTCGATTCTAACATGGATCTTCAGATCGTCCTCGACACCTACGCGTGTGCTGCCTACGTGGTGGAATATGTAAACAAGGCCAACCGAGGTATGTCGAACCTCAATAGGGCAGTGCAAGAAATTGTCAAGGAGAAGGGGGACATGGCCTATTCTCAGGCACTGAGACATCTAGGTGTGAAGATGCTGAATGCCATCGAACTGTCCGCACAGGAGGCCGCCTGGTGTTTGCTGAACCAGGATATGTCGGAAGCGAGTCGCAAAATTGTCTTCGTGAACTCTGCATGGCCCGAGGAGAGGACGCGCATTCGGAAGTCTAACGCTCAGATGGCGCAGGAAGGCTTAGTAGAATCAAGCACGGATGTTTGGAAACGGACGATGATCGAGCGCTACGAAGACCGCGTTCCCGAATTGGAAGCCGTTACTCTGGCAGAGTTCGCTACCGAGTACAACATATATACCTGCAGAAAGAGGAATCAACGACGGATACTTCGCTACCGCGGTTACTGCGTAGACGATTCAGTCAACTTCAAGCGAGAACATGTCCTGCTCTTCTATCCATTCCGCAAAGAAGTGGACATCTTAGACCAAAACTGTTTCGAGCGTTTGTATGAGCAAAACATCGACGTCATTCTACAGAACAAAGCACGCTACCACAGTGACGTAGACATTGAGCAAATTCGTGCCGTTTGTAATTCCCTGCTCCAGTCAAATGACGGGGAACATTGTGCCACTTCTGAGCTTCCAGATGTGAGGCTGCACCCGGTGGCCATGGAAAACGACGACTCCGATCTCCTAGACATCGGTGCGGTCCAATCCAATGCCCCGTTTAAGCAGTGCCCCGCCGTGTGCACACGCCAAGACGTCATGAGCAGGGATCAGTACCTGGACACAATGCGGAAGACGAATGAGGAGCAGTACGAGATCGTCCGAGAAGTCGTGCATAGACTCACTATCCCGGACTCTCCGCCACTACAAATCTTCTTCACGGGAGTGGCTGGGTGCGGGAAGACATTTGTACTGCGTCTCATCATGGACGTCTACAACAGATACTGCAACCCTGCTGGTTCAGATAATGTAAACGCCTATGTTGCCTGTGCTACAACTGGAAAGGCGGCGGTCGCACTCGGTGGAATAACTGTACATGCAGCGTTTAGACTTACCATCAATAGGGATGGCGGACTGCGGAACAACGAGTTGAACACGTTCCGCTATGCGTTCAGGAACGTCAGGTGCGTGATTATCGATGAGGTTAGTATGATGTCTGCCGACATACTTCAGAGAGTGGACTCGCGACTACGCATCATCACTTGCAAATACCTAGAGCCTTTCGGCGGGTTAGACATCATCCTCTGCGGAGACCTGCGCCAGCTTCCCCCGTTCGTGCCGCCGAGGTATTCAAGCGCGTCAAGACGAACAGTGTGTTTAACACGGAAATTGCATGGCACCATCTGTCATACTTTGTCCTCACGAAGGTCGTAAGGCAAAGCGATCTCAGGTTCTCCACCATACTTACCAAAATTGGAGACGGTGCAGAATTGGATTCCGAAGAAATCGCATTGATCGAGAGTCGGTTCGTCACGCAACAAGAAGGAGAAACGTGTTGTCCCGGTGGCATCCGCTTGTACTACTCTAACAAAGAATCGGACTACTACAATACGAACACGGCCATTGCAACCGAAGATAATGCTGTGGCATGTGCGGCACGGGACACAATCATTGGATTCAGGTCTATGCAGGAGAAGACAGAGGCAATGCGCAAGGCCGAAACGCTGCCCAAGGCCGAACTCGGAAACCTGCCAGCTAATATAATGCTATGCATTGGAAAACCATATATGCTCACACTCAATGTCGATGTTTCCGACGGTCTGGTTAATGGATCTGTTGGAATACTGCAATACATACAATACGACACGCTCCGAGAGCCGGAACGCATCTGGTTGCATTTCGGTGAGCTTGGTTCCAAAATTGCGATTGGAACCGTGGCGGCCGCGAAATCCCGGCAGTTACGGGCACTCGACAGAAATATTCAGCAAAATTGGACACCTATCGAAAGACGCACAGTCACTTGCGTCATTGATAAGAAGACAAGGATATCCCTGAGGAGATGCCAGCTACCCGTTGCACAGGCAAGTGCTATCACCATTCACAAATCACAGGGAGGCACGTATGAAAACGTGGTGTACTCGTATGCCAAGAGTCATCCACAGAAATTGGTATACGTGGCACTGAGTCGTGCTACAGACATCAACGGGCTCTACCTCACCAATGTGGACAATGACTTTACGTTCTACCACGGCAAGCCCAATCCGGACAGGGCGCTACTTGATGAGTTTCGTCGGTTGCAGTCACACAAACTCCAAACTGTCACTGCTAAGTGCTACGCAATGATTGAGCAACCGCACTTCTTCTCGGTCGCCGCGCTTAATGTTCGCTCTCTACCGGCGCATTCCAAGGACGTACACCACGACCACATCCTACGCCATGCATCTGTACTTTGCCTCTCGGAAACGTGGATGGATCCAAAACAGGCGGTAGAAATCATGGACTACCAGTACTGCTGCGGCGTCAGTAGAGAGCACAACAGAGCGGCGGGAGTGGCCATCTACGTGCGTAAGGGTCTGTCTGCCGTACCCATTGAGATATTTGGCACGTCAGACGAAGTTGGAGAACTTTGTGCCGCCAAGTTCGACAACGGCTTGCTAGTGGTGGCTCTGTATGTCTCGCCTACAGCACTCACCAAAGATGTCGTGCATTTTCTGCGACTTGCGTTAAGCACACGTGGGTCCACACCCATGTTAGTTGTGGGGACTTTAATGCAGACTTAAAGACGAATAAGAACTTCATACCACTTATGCAGGAAAACCTCCCATTTCTCTCCCTCGTAACAGCTCCCACTGCTGTGACGACCTCTCGAAACACATGCATAGACCTCGTCTTTCAAAATCAGCCGTTGGTCCAGCACCTGGAACACATATCCTGTCACTTCTCAGATCACAAGGCTTCCTTCATAACAATCAAGGACTGGGATAGGAGTGATATTTAAAGTACCAGTATAGGAGGAGATTGCTCTATATTTGTATATATTGTGGGGATTTTGGACGCCGAACTTTCGCAACGATGTGGAGTGCGCGCTAGGAGGAAAGGAGGAGGAGAAGAACGAAAGCTGGAGAATTGTTCCCTCGGACGGTCTTGCGAACCTTGAGAGGTGTTATGCGGGCCACTCGGAGGAGCATCTACCAGCTTCGTTATCAGTTGGAGCGTACAATGCGTACAAGACGAAGAGGACGAGGAGGACGATGAGGTTGAGGAGGTGGAATAGTAGGAGGAGGAGCGGAGATGCCAGATACCTGTTGTGCAAGCAAGCGGTGTCATCATTCATAAATCACCCTGGAGCTTCCAGATGTGACAACTATATTCCCTTTCTCCGGACAAGCGGTGAGCAAAAATACCACAATATATTATCTATATATATATATATATATATATATATATATATATATATATATATATATATATATATATCTCCAGATAGTTTAGTACGGTATATCGCAAAATTGAAATACCTCAAGAGAGGAGGAGGAGGGAACGAGGGGAGGAGGAGCACGAGAGGAGGAGAGGAGGAGAAGGTGAGGACGAGAGAGTACGGATGAGGAGGAGGGGCATACCCTCCCCTTCGTTCCCTCCCCTTCCCCTCCTTGGGGCGCATTTGGAATTTAGGGAATGTCATAGCTCGGGGCCTCGTCCTTCCTTTGCTACTGGACCTACACAGTCTAAGTATCTAGAGCTTGAACATTTTTCATTGAAATTTAACATTGCCGACAGCGTTGTTAAGACGTCCGACGAAAACGTTGTAAACGTCATTAACACGTCTCAGACCGGCTTGGGTACATTTATTTTAGGTGTGTTCCAAGCATGTGACGACTTTCATGACCCTGTTCCATCATCAAGTATTGAAGTTCATCTTGCGTCAGATCTAAACAAATCACAATACCATGTTTGGGGTAAGTCCCTTATCAAGTTTAAGATGGTGTGCCTGCCTGTAGCATCTCGAAAGTTTCTTTTTTCACGCTTGTTTCACTTACTGTAAGTGCTTTTTGGTATTATGCTCCGTCGAGTGCGCATCTACTAGGGCGACGAAAACCATCCCAGTTCTAGTCTGGCGATCACGTCACCTTGAAACCCTTGTAAGCTTAGAAGTGAAAACTCTTTGCTGCTCATGCACAGCAGACAAAAAGGTAGGCAGCATTTTAACAGTTCACTGTCTAAGCATGGGTGTCAAGCACGAAGCCTGGGAAACTTTGCCCACTGCTTAACTACATGCTTTTTCTTTCATGTCCTGGTTGGCTGCTACACTGGAGAGGCTGCTGAACACCGTACCACGGCGGCTGATCATGCTGTTCTAGTTAAATTATTAATGGGGTTTTTTCATCCAGGACGTAAATTGGAACCTCGCGGAGCAAACTTTAAGGTACATTGGTATAACAAGTGCGTACGTTGGTTTTGTACGTTATTGGCGTAAAGCTTGGCTAGATATGCAACGCAGTTTCCAATATACACCACGGTTTTTCCCCAATCAATAAAATGTCAACCTGCCAAAATATTTGTTCTGATTCTATATTTCAGAGCACAGCTCTTAGGCGGCCGTTTCCGGCTTGAGTGGCAAGGAGGACAGCAGTAGGAGGGAAGTGGAGGAGGAAGGAGGAGGAGGAGGAGGAGGAGGCAAGGGGAGGAGGTTGAAGGATGAGGAGGAGGTGAAGGAGAAGGAGGGGGTGCAGGAGGAGGATGAGAGGAGGGGAGGTGGAGTAGCAGGCAGGATCACAAGGGAGGAGGAGGAAGAAGGGGTATACCCTCCCCTCAGTACCCTTCCCTCCTCCTCCTCAAGAGCTGCGCTCCAATTCGGCGTTACAGGGACTTGTAAACGGCTTTCATTTTTATTTTGCTTCAAATTTTTATATTTTTTGTGGAGCTTGTTCCAAGAAGAACAATCCTTTTATTTTAATGTTTGACATCATTAGTTCCTGAGAAAAAAATCTCAAAGAAGCGGGAAAGAATTACGGGGTTTTGACGATTGTCGTGCGTGGCGTTTTTTAATCACTCTCAATCTCAAAGTATTCAAAAAAACGAGAGCGTCTATATTTTTTAATGTAATTTATATGCAAGTAGGTAAGACGACATTATAACTACTATTTATTATTCGTCGCTCCAATATTTGTAAAAATCCCCAAACATGCCTCCGGGAGCAACTGTGACCTAAATTGCGGGTTTCTTTTAGTCAACTATGTTTAGTATTACTTTAAAAATAGTACCACGTGTAGAACCTTTCATTGCCTTCCACATTATGTAAAGTTTGTGTTTTTATCATGTACGAGCACTGAGAAATAAATTATTAAACAGAGAGGGTTTTCATTTTTCGTTCAACTTCAGCACGCTGTATAAAAAAAAATCATTTTTAATTTTTCTTTTTTGCGTTGCGTTTTTTTCACACCCTTCTTTTAGCCAGAATACATTCCGTAAGAGGTATTTGCCTTTGTTTTGAGTTTTAAGCCTCTAAATATGCTAAAAAAAGCAAATGCCGATGGTGAAATTTGACGAGTTTCGTGTGTGGCGCTTTTGAACCACTCTCAATCTCAAAGTATTCAAAAGAGAGTTTCGTTATCTTTTTATTGTGATATATATCCAAGTCATAAAAACGACATTCCAACTACTATTTATTATTCGTCGATCCAATCTTTGTAAAAATCCCCAAACATGCATCCGCGGACAACTGTGACCTAAACTGCTGATTTTTTCGTTAGTCGACTATGTTTAGTTTTGTTTTTAAAATAATACTACGTGTAGAACCTTTCCTTGCCTTCGACATTATATAAAGTTTGTGTCTTAATCACGTACGAGTACTGAGAAATAAATTATGAAACAAAGACGGTTTTCACTGTTTGTTCAATTTCAGCGCGCTGTAAAAAAAAATAAAATACTTTGTTTTTTTTTGCGTCGCGTTTTTTTACAGTTTTTTAGCCAGAATACATTCTGTTAGCGGTATATGCACTAGTTTTTGAGCTTTAAGCCTTTAAATATGCTAAAAAAAAGCAAATGCTGATGGTGGGTTTTTGAGTTATAGCTGTATATTTTATTCTTTTTATATAATCTAAGTGACGTTCAATAAATACTCATATAAATGGCATGAATGTCGTTAGGCGTATAATAACAAGTTTGCAATTCCAAACGTCTAAACACTATAAAATCGCAGCTGCCGAAAGCGGGTTTTCAGACAATTTCCGCCGGTGCCATGATTGGAGGGGCCTCGAGCCTAAACCCTATGCGCTACATAATCTATACTACGTTAGAAATATCAAAGTATAATATTGTAAAACATTAGAGCAGAATACACTTCCTATTGGGAACCTAGATTTTTAAAGCCGAAATTTTAGATTTTAATGCGAAATTCATGTTGATAACAAAACCGAATCATTTTTCAGCATATTTAGAGGCTTAAAACTCAAAACCAGTGCATATACCCCAAACGGAATGTATTCTGCGTAAAATGAAGGTGTAAAAAAACGCAAAGCAAAGAAAAAGGAAAAAATTAAAAATGTTTTTTTTATACAGCGTGCTGAAATTGAACGCAAAGTGAAAACCTTCACTGTTTCATAATTTATTTCTCAGTACTCACTCGTACGTGATTAAGACACAAACTTTACATAATGTGGAAGGCAATAAAAGGTTCTACACCTGGTAATATTTTAAAAAACAAAACTAAACATAGTCGACTAACAAAAAAATCCGCAGTTTAGGTCACAGTTGTCCGCGGAGGCATGTTTGGGGATTTTTGCAAAGATTAAATCGACGAATACTAAACAGTAGCTGGAATTCCGTTTTACCGATTTGCATATATATATCAATAAAAAAATATAGGAGCTCTCTTTTGAATACTTTGAGATTGAGAGTGGTTCAAAAACGCCGCACACGAAAAACGCCAAATCCCACCGTCGGCATTTGCTATTTTTTAGCATCTTTAGAGGCTTAAAACTCATAACCAATGCAAATACCTCTAACGAATGTATTCTGGATAAAAAATAATGTAACAAAAACGCGACGCAAAAAAAAATGTTTTTTTTTTGTATACAGCGTGCTGAAATTGAACGAAAAGTGAAAACCTCTTTGTTCTATAATTTATTTCTCAGTACTCGTACATGATAAAAACATTAACTTTTTTTTTAATTTTGGAAGGCAATGAAAGGTTGTACAAGTTGTGTTATTTTAAAAGCGATACTAAACATAGTCGACTCAAAAATAAAATCCGAAATATAGGTCACAGTTGTTGGCGGAGGCATGTTTGGGTATCTTACAAAGATTGGAGCGACGAATAATAAATTGCAGTTATAATGCCGTTTTACCTACTTGCATATATATCACACACAAAAAAATATAGACGCTCTCTTTTGAATACTTTGAGATTGAGAGTGATTCAAGAACGCCACACACGACAATCTTCAAAAACTCGTAGTTCTCTCCCGCTTCTTTAATATTTTTTTTTCTCAGGAACTAATCATGTCAGGACATTGAAATAGAAAGGATTGTTCTTCTTGGAACATTCTCTACAAAAATATAAAAATATGAAGCAAAATAAAGAATATGACTGCCACTCGTTGCCTGAGTCCAAATGAAACCGCCCATATATATATATATATATATATATATATATATATATATATATATATATATATATATATATATATATATATATACAGGCATGGTGGCGGGGTACCAAGCACGTGGCACTCCGGACAAGCATACCCTTGATGGAAACAGCAATAACGGGTGATATATATCTTATACGTATCGATCAGATCCGGCCTTCGTGACGAAGGCGGACCCGGGCAAGCGTCGAGATTGAAGGAAAAGCAAAACCCTTGATGAAAACAGCAACAACGGGTGGTTTATTCTTCGACGTTTCGGCCGGAGATTATATATATATATATATATATATATATATATATATATATATATATATATATATATATATACATATAAAAAATACATAACTATATATATATATATATATATATATATATATATATATATATATATATATATATATATATTTTTTTACTTAAAGTTACGTACTTTTAGAGTTAGTATACTAGGCAGTGTATTGCATATATTACGACAGTTTAGCCGAGAGGCTCGACTTCGTCAGAAGATGACATATTAGTGAGGGCATCAGCTAATGCGCAGAACAATAAGCGGCCAATTGAGCGAGGAGGTCGTGACGTCAAAAAAGTGAAAGGGAAAATAGATATAAAATAAAGCAAAAATATGGAAGCAGAATCAGGCGCCCAGTATTGGACGAAAAACACTTGGTGCAAGCATGCTCCCACGTTAGGGCGGCGGAGTTCAAAGCTGAAGAAGCGTGTAAAGGGATCTTCGACACAGCGGTGGGTTCAATAGATCATAAACGGACGACCCAGGCTCTGAAATGACATCTTTGTTACTGATTGCCCGTAAAGGTAAACCGATGTTGGCGCCCGCTCCCCGCGGTGGTCACCCCGCATCCCCTCGGGGGCCACACGCCGTGGGAGAGACCGGAGAGAGAGAAAGGAGCGCAGTGCGGGGCAGGGGGAGTTCCAGCGGTTTTTGTGAATACGTCGTCGTACCCGACAGTGAATTGAAAATGCAAATTGAAAAGATAAAACATAAAAATAAAAAAGATGCCTCGGGTCAAGACGGAGTCATGTTCGTGCAGCAGGACAGCCATGGTGCGGCAGGCACAGATTTTCATAGCATTTCAATCAAAGATAATAATCTAGGTTCTCGCATTTGAGGGTGGAAACCGAGAAAAAAGGGGGAACAGCCTTTACTAAGTCGCGCGTGGAAACCTTACTTTTTTATACGCAAAAAGACAAAACAGAAACCCGTAAATGAAGACTTTATGATCCATTTCCAACTGCAAATGCCGTGCCACTTCGTCTGGGTTAGTATCGATGTCCCCTGCTTATTGCTAATGTTTAGCGTTTTAATCGCTGCACGTGTTCCTAGATTTTCATTTCCTTCTTTATCAGTCATGTTGAAATGTTATATGAGGTGCGATTTGCGCTTCTCCGGTTCGCGGTTTGACTTAAATGCGTTTTTAAAGACCGTTACCGATAGTTTGTCGAACGAATGCTTTGGGAGGATAAGCTCTTTTGAAAGAGGTAGGTTTGGGAGCAACTTTGAATCAGATTTGTGATTATTAAAGCATAGCATTAAGGCTGTCTTCGTTTGCCCTATATATCAAATTTTGCAAACCCTTCACTCAAACAAAAAAAAACACATCTGAAGATTCTCTCAAATTTTTAAGGAATACTGCGAGTGTTCGTTGCAAGCGCTGGTAGTATGCTGCATTTGTTTACACAGCGGACTCCCCCTTTTGTGCACGGCCTGCATTCGTCACTTGACGTTGATTAATTCAGTCGAAAGTTTAAATGTGTTTATCTTAGGATACGTGATCATCTGTAGACCACACCAGGTTTGGACGGAAACGCACGTTTAACACGTTCTTTTTGCTCTATAATATTAAAGTGCAGTCTTAGAATATTACTTAGATTAGTAAAGTTCGTGCCGTAAGTTAGACGTAGATTCGCGCATTGTAGGTCGGGATTGGGGTCGTGGTTCGAACTTAGGTCCTCGCGGTTAATTGCTTAGCTTTCTGAATTGCGTCGTCAATTACAGACAATGGTAATTTAGGTTTCCCCAGCATAGTATTTAGGTTCTGGGTGCTCATGTCAAAATCACCGTCTTTACGGCAAATTTGTTTAAAACGGTGGGCTTGGCTGTAGGGGATGCCGTTTTTACAATGGCGCGGGTGGTCGCTCTGGTAATGAAGATAATGTTGTCGCTCTGTCGGTTTACGCTAGAAATTTGTAGAAAGTGTATAGCAGTTTTAAGTTCAAGAGTTACATCTAAAACTTAATATTTATTTCAAAGTAGGGGTATGTGAAGTGAATGCTCGGGTGTACAGGACTGTAACAGTCTACTAAACATAGCAGTGCCTCCTCGCTGTGTGTCCAAATACGAAATATATCGTCTATGTATCTCTTGGACAAAGTTGGCGTTAAGTGGAATTCAGAAAGAAATTTGGACTCCAGCTTTTCCATTAATAATTTGAAATAACTGGGTGTCATCAAGTGCCCACAGCGGTTCCGCTGATTTGTTCAAATCATTTGATAGTAAATTACAATGCATTGAGTTCTAAGACAAGCGTCGTTAAAATTGCAATGACATGTACATGTCAATTAAAGCAGCTATGACGGCGTCGTGGGGAATGCTTGCGTAAGTAGCTGCATAACTGTTGATACACCGTACACAAAAGTGTGCGGTACGTATGATAATAATGTTTTCTTTTCCCTAAAAACTGGGTGACCCTTTGGCGCACCACATGTTCTAAACATCTGCAGCTTGTCAATGTACCTGGTATCGGAATGGTGGTTAGTCACGCTAGAAGAATCATCTGACCTGAATATTTGAATGCCATGAGCATTTCTCCAGTCGATAGGGAGCGTAGATTCTGACAATGGTGCATTATTTATAGCACATATGTAATGGAGATGCACTCAGCGTAGCGCCGTATAGCATGCCATTTATAAAACGTAAAATGCAACGCTGCTGTCTTGAGCGCATCCTTGTCATCTTCCCGCACCTGCGTGCTGAGAACTGATATCGACTGAAACCGTCTTTATAAAGCAGCAGAAAAATATCACTAAAGAAGAGTCATACTATGAGTTCTAATCTTTCCTTGGAAATGAGCATATGAATATTATATACCGAGAGGTTGGTGTACAATCAATAATCGCGCCTTTCAAGATTATTGGAATAATGACTTCGGACAGCAGCAACATCAACGCCGGAGTATGTCACGCTATAACATCATTTAGCATCAATAAACCGATTTCGTTATTTTCTAATTTTCGTATCATCGGGTCGCATCAGAAGGTACCCAGTACACACGACGTGTGTGCACTATTTTGCACACAGAACAGCATCTTTATTCCAGTGTGTCCAAGGACTAGGAGCTGACTCAACTAGGTCCGAGTAAAGACAAGGGCAATCCAGTATAGTACAAGTGCGCTAGAAGGTATTCTAAAGACCTGAAGAGTAGTTCGTGGTAATTAGTATCAAGGTAATTCAGAAAAAGACTACACTAGAGCCGATATGATGCTCCAATCTTTGAGAAGCATGCTCGGTCTGCTTACTGTAGCTAACGACATCCATATGTCAGTGGCGATTCTGTTATAGTGAATCAGGTCAAGAAATCAACAGATTCCTCCATAACTGAACTCGCTCAGGCCAGGATGCCACTTTCGTCTGCTGTGGTGGATCTTGGGACGCCCACGACATCGAATGGCAGAAGAGCCTCGATGTGAAAGGAACACGGTGGTGCGGGCAGTGAGACAAACTAGGAACCCCCATTGAAGACAACGCTGTGTACGGAGTTCGGACCCTTCTCATGGCCTACCGATCACCGGGGAACGCCAGAAGCCTGCATCGACCCGGTGCCCAAACACTACAGGTTTTGGTATGCGGCCCAATGGCTGGTGTTCGGATATTTTGAGGCATGCCTACCTTCCCCTTACTTGTTTCGTGGTCAGCAAATGAAGCTTTGTTGTTGCCTCATTTCGGCGAAATTCCAGAAATCTGGAATGGTAACTACTGAAGTGGGTGCCAACCGCTCCCGTGAATATCAACAGCCTGAAACTGAGCACTCTTTAAAATATCACCAAGGTGAAAGTTTCCCGCCCAGTCTTGTTTCGTTTTCGGGGAAGCAGGTAAACATAGCCTGCAGGGCGTTGCCCAGCGTATCTAAACAATTCACCACTTGCGATGGGTACAGCAGAGATATAATACTTCAGGCACTGGCACTCCTCAATGCAACACTAGTAAAGACAGTATTCTCAGTAGGGGATAGCCTGCATGAGTACCGGGCCAAGAAAATTGATATATTTATGTTCTTTCAGAAATTGTCTAATGGGGTACTTCGCGATTGTGATCTACCAATTGTCAACAATATCGGAGCATTTACGTTCTACGTGAAGGAATCAAGCACGATTCCAGTCACTGCAGGATATGCCCTGGAAGGGTCCAAGCTGTCGCTGATTTTCTTTCTACTATGTCTCGCATTTTGCTTCGTCACACTCGTTGTTACAGATTTAACAGATGCCGCCACATCTGGAATAACCGTGGCAAACGACACCATGCTTTTTCTAGTTGCGACGTTCTATTTCACGTCTTGTGATTTGCAAACCTCTGCCCGCTTCTGTACGAGTCGCCGCTTTGTCGTCCTAGCGTGGGTCCTGGGCAGCTTCTCCCTTTCGGTGTACTTTAAAGGCCAGTTGACTTCGTGGCTGGTCGCTCGCATCCCGGAACCCATCGTAAACGATCTGATTAAACTCGAATTGGCTCTCGACGCCCGCACAATTCAACCGTGCTCTACCCGAGACACACCGCGTAGGTTAACCATTTTTGATTCGAAAGACACTGGAGTCCTAAGCAAACTCCTGAGGTCCCTTGGTCCGCAGACGGAAGCGACCACGATCCACGACTGCTTGAAATGCGCTTCGCACAAAGGCCGGCTGTGCTTCGTGATAAGACAGTTGCCGTGCTACATGCGCGCCGCCTACTCCAGAGTGACCGAGTCAAAGGATCCGCTTTTGCTTAACTACGCGGGCGTACCTGTGCGGAAGCACTACCGTCTCAGGATGGCCTTTAGGTCGCTCGTTCAAAGGATCGATGAGACGGATTGGGTCCACATGGCTAACATGGACTGTGAGGTCTCTCAGCCAAAAGAAAACGTGAAGCCGGCACCGGAGACGCTGAATTTGTTCTCGGTGGCGCAGTTTGTATTGCCGTGTTTTGGTGTGTCGGTTTTTGTGTTTTGTTTGGAAGCGCTCTTGGGACGCTGCTTTGTTCTACGTGCTGCGAGGCTGACCAGAGTGCGGATATTGTAAACGTTATGCAGCAGTGGTGAGACTTTGCATTCTTGAACACATCTTTTGCAAGTGCACTACAGCTATGAGTTGTATTTTGGTCCAACACCGTTCAGTTACTGAATATAACGAGTGTTTTGTCACCCGAAGCAAAGCTGCGGCTGTCTGATTTTGTAGAATGCTGTGTGTGCTGGAGCGTTCGTGGAGAACACGTGTTTCGTTGAAGAAAGCACTGTGGCGTGGGACACTGAAAGTTCCTACATATATACATGAAGCTAAGGCACTCAACAATACAAACTATTTTTTTTACTTTATCGTTGCAAAAATTGTGTTTCTTGTTTAGTGTCTGATTGATGCAAAATGCTATAGCCATAAGTGACCATCTAAATCGCGCGTCAATATTCGAGTTTTCTTGTTTTTGTATTCTTGAAATCTAATAAAAAAGTCTTCAGAAATGATTGCATCGCTTTTTTATCATCTTTATTGATATAACTGATGCTATAACGTGCTATATATTACTCTAATTTATGCATTTTTTTAAATCTGCATTAACCAAGCACTAAGACTTGAATCATGAGAAAAACAAATACTAGTTTTGTTTAAATGGTATCGGTTGCTTCGACGCAAAAAATTCGTTATTTTAAGAAATTTGTCGGAGCTACCTTGCTTCAAACGAAAAAAACAAAAACAAAGTCAAACAGTAAAAGAAGATAAGTTGTATAAGATAACACGTACAAATCTATCCAAAGCAAAACCAGTATAAAAACTTAGATATTTCATTTCTTGTGTGCACAATGTGTCAATAGTTATTTCAAAAAGTATTAAAGTAAGGATTTATATTTAAAAGAATACAAGCACGGGCAAAGTCATAAACATACGAAAACCAGAGAAATCGGCTCCGCATTCAACAACAGCGCTGCATACTTTCATGCTTACTTTAGGCATGAAGGCTGTCGGTTGGGTTAGGAAATTTTGCTGCTGGCTTGAGCGACGTTTGAGAGCTTATTCCCGGGCGCCGTTTAGCAGCGTGATATTCTGCAAAGCGTAATTCTTCATTTTGGTTGAACGTTATTTTATGGTCAATCACTAATATAATTAGAAAACAACGCTCGCTGTTTATGGAGCCTCACTGGATCACTTTATTGCTGCTGATAGCTCAAGAAGCGCCGGGCGTGGCGTATTATGTTAACATTTCTTGCTTCGCGATTTGCTCTTTGATATTCTTATCGACCGAGGCGACAACCTCATTGGTTGCGCAGAGATGACGAGATACTCGTGGCTAGCCACACCCTGCGCTTCTGAAATTGTCGCTGACTATGCGGAGACAAACTGAGAGAGAGGAGGAGAGGAGAGCGTGCTGTGACGTCAGAGCGCCGATTCATGACGGGAAGGAGAATGGGAAGACGCCAAGGCTAGCTGTCTCTATCTCCGCTCACTTGAATTCTTCCAATCAGAGCGAACAAGAGCGTCCTCCGATCCTCCCGCCGTGTCTTGCGTTTGAACGCCGAACACTAAGCGCCCGGTCTGGCGTAAGAACGCCGCACGCCGTGACTGAAGTACAAATGCCGACTGTCAGACCCTCTCGAGGAGCAGACAACGTGCGTGTTCGCTCTGATTGAAGGGAGATGATGGACAGAGATAATAGCAGCTATAGCCTTCGTATCTACCCACTATTCCATCCAATCAGAGCTCTGCCGTCCCCGCCCGCTCTCACCTCCTCGGTTTTCTCTGTTTTTCACTGTGTAGAGAAGACGCAATAGAAATAGAGAACAGCATTAATGAATTCAAGGAGCAAAATCGGGTTTGAAATTTGCTCGAATATTGGGGACTGTTAGCAAACCGTTACCATGTTCAGCGTACCGCACTACAGGAGCCTTTGACGCATGCTTTATGCGCACGGCCATGTGATGCCGTGACCAAGGGGCACGCGCATTAATGAATGCTTCAAAGTCTCAGTAGCGGGGTACGCGGAACACGGTAACGGTCTGCTCAAAGTACACAATGTCTTGTCCTACAGTGGGACACGAAACCTACACGTAAAAACAACAAAAAAAAACGGACTACCCGGGATTGTCAAGATGGCGTTTTGGAGGATTTGACTTTCCCAAGGGCCGAGTGACTTGCCTTTGGGCGAAGTGGAGACTCCAAGCCCTTTTGGCAAAACCACTTTTTCAGGTGATGACTTTCCAAATAGACATTCATGTGCCGGGAATCGCACGTGATATCAGTAACATGCATAATCATCGCAATAGTCTAAAGTGCGTTCTATTTTAGCTTTTGTGATCCTACAAGATCCGGCAAGATCGTCGTATGTGGTGTGCAATTTGCGTGAATTGGTGGAAGAAAAATTTGGAAAAAGGCCGAGCAGCAATGCAACCTGGCTCTTAAAGGGACCATGAAACGATTGTTAAATCAAACTTCATCCACCGCACGTTGTAAAAGGTTTGAAAAGAAACCCCAAAACAAAAAAATAGAAAACCGAAAAAAAATTTTGCTATAGAACTTTTAAAAGAAAACTGGACTCTTTTGCACCTTCTTTCCTTCGAAAGCTCTCTGCCTTTTCACTGCGATGCATCCGCGGAACCGCAGCACGTCAGCCAAATCCACGTCGCCTATTGGGTAAGGGCCCACCTCACCACCACCGCGATCATAAACAATAAATAGCCGGCGAATGTTTCTAAAATATTTGTTAAATATTATGCAGATTCGCATTTTATAGCATAATTAGAGATGTGACGAAAATTTCCGTAATTGATAAAGCTCAGAGCCAAGCGGCATCTATCGTGTGGTAAACGAAGCAAGAGAAAGGCCCGACTGCGCTGCGCAGTCAACCCACGAACGTTGTCTGCTGAACGGGTTTGCTCCTTGTAGCGCTTTCTTCGCAGAGCAGACTTTCGTTTTCCGGCTGCTTGAGTGGTGTTTACATTGTTTGTGATCGATCACTCGGTTGCTAGACCGAAAGGCTGCAGTGTAGCGAAGTGCCAGAATTGCAGTTTCTTCAGCGATGAGAGGCGCCGATTCAGAAAATATGTCGGGTAGCATCAGCGCCATCAGCGCACTAAAACCTACCGGCACACCGCCAACTCACCGCCGCTAAAGCTCCCATTCTCCTACGGCCGAGAGAACTTGCGGTTCCGATGCTGACGGACGTCACGACCGTCAGAAGTACGACGCAGCTTGTTTTGCGGTGAGTTGGAGAGGAAGAAAAAGTCGATATTTAATTAATTTTTCGAATACAAGTTAATGACCCGGAACGAAACCTGATGCCTGTTCGGCATTTAGTGAACATTGAAGGTTCAATGTAAAAGTTATTTGGCAAAAGAAAAAAGATAATTTCATGGTCCCTTTAACATAAGAGTTGACACTACCAATGATCGACATTGCGCAAGGCTTGTCATGAGTATTAACCGAAATGAAGTAAGGATATTCTTTTTGAAGACTTTATTGAGCAGTTTTTATTAAAAACAATAACTAGTAACATATCGGTTTGAGACCGAGGACCGACAGGGTAAATATGCTGAAAGTTCGGTCACAGTGTCGCCCGAACTGTCTTTCCTCAATATCGGACAGTTTTGGGAGTGATTTTTTCTTACCAGCTCGCGTGCGACCGCACAGTTTGTCGAACATGTATAGCAAGTGCTTATAGTTTTTAATGATCTTACACGAGACTAAATCCTAGCTTGAGTGGGTGGAGACACATGAGCGTAGTTTAATATGCATCGCGTTAGGGAACGCGTGGTGATGAGTGACGTTATTGGTTTTAGCGTTTCACATTCCCTTGTCTCATAACTTACATTCCGCGACACTGTAACGCAAACAAGCTATCGCAGATTTGTTTTTTGTCAGTATATAATTTTGGCCATTCGTAGGGGTACCGAAGTGGCAAATGTTGATATACGGCAGCACAATTTCGAAGTAAAATCCGAAAAGGAGCGGAAGTCCTATTCGCCTCAAAAGTGTCGCGGAATTCACATAGTGGCTGGGTACAGAACATAATGTGAACGGTTTTATTTTGCTTTAAAAGTGAATAGTTGCGCATAATCATAAATAAGCACATTCAAAGTAGGCCCAAAAGAGAAATAGGTATTGTAGTGTCACTACATTACTATCTTACTTATGACATTGAACAGAAATCGATAGAAAAATTTATACTTTTCACTGAAGGTCTCCACACGCCGATCCGTCCCGCGGAAAATTTCCGACCGGCCCGTGGCTGGCCGCTGTCTTTCCAATGACGCCAAGCCCGCAGCCCGCTTCCAGCAGACCCGCTGCTAGTGGGTGAAAAGTGCGCGTAAAAAAAGGCGCCGCGAAAGGCTTCAAATGCGCGGACGAAGATATAGAAGAAAAAACGAAACAAATTGGATCGTATGCAGTTCTTATCGCCACATTGTAAATTAAACCTTGTCATAGCCAGCATTACCTTTCTTAGTCTTCTTCTTTATGTGTATGTACCTATAGACGTTTTTCACTTCCTTTCGTTTTCAGTCCAGTGCCTTCAGTATCTGCAGTGCGGGACGAAAAAATAATAGGACATATTAACCTGGAATATGCGAGAGAATATAGCCGAGACAAAACAAGAATTCGTCGCATTCACGCATTCTTTGTTAACACCTTGCAGCGGCGGGGAGACACCGAATCGATGCTTTAACGTATGCCAGAAGTGACGACATTCAAGATGGCTGCCTGCCTGTGGAGATGGTGCATAGGTCTGTTCGATTCGCCTGAACTGGCTAAAGCAGCCTCAGCAGTGCACGAACCAACGGATTCTAATAAAGCGGAAGTTGTACGACTGCAGTACTGGCACGATCGATTCACCCTAGTTCAAACCGAATTCAGACCCAGTTTTTCAAAACATTGCATCGGCTCCGAAGTCTATTTAGCGTCCGTGCACAAGCAGACGAAGAGAGCAGACGACACTGCTAAATTTAGCAGCAAAAGTTTCGCTTAATTTAGCTGGAAATTTTGCGAAAATTTCCCGCTAAATGGGAGGGGAGAAGGGAGGGGGGAAAAAAGGAGGAGGGGAGGAGGGCCATACCCTTCCTTTGATACACTCCCTTCCTCCACCTGAAGAGCTGCGCTCTAATCCGGATTCACAGAGAATTGTAAATGTCTTTCGTTTTTTACTTCACAATTTTCGAATTTTGAGGGTATTGTCCAGGCATCGGCTTTAATCTCTTCAGATAATAAGACAAATAGGGTTCATCCCTGTCAGTGACTCTTTAAACCATGATATATTAGACACAAAATGTTTGGCCTCTCTTGTGAGTGCCTTGCTTCAAGCCAGTTCAAGACTTAATAATCAAATAAGGTTGATAGCTGGGCTAGTTGGTAATCGTTGTACATAATGGAATAAAACAGCGCAAAGATACAAAAAGAAAGAAACAAACCAGACAGGACAGAAACTTTTTTTTTTTCTTTGTCTTTATCTTTTCGTTGAGTAAAGAAGCTTTAGCTGCGAGTCAGCGCTCTGTCCTGTCTGGTTTGTCTCTTCCTTTTTGTATCTTTGCGCTGTTTTATTCCATTATGTATAAGAATCTAAATACTTAAGCCACGCTATCAGTTCTTTTTTTACACTTGCAAACGAACCTCAGGGTATTCCACTGGAGATTTTCCTGCTAAGATATGTTTGTGACAATATGGGGGTCCATTAGGCAGGATGCACGTTCTAGGCAACTTATGACCAAGGCCTGTAAGCGGGAAGCTTCACTCGCATTAAGTCTCTCGGAAGCTTACGTCAGATTCCCCTAGGGCCCAAAAAGCGCTGGAGCAAACATTTTCTATGTGGTCATTCAATTAGAAATTTCAGTGACACGTAACTGGCCATAGTTAATTAATTACCTCCACTACAAGAAAGCAAAAAAAATTCAGAACTGGTTTCTTATTACACACCTCTAGAAGAGAGAACATTTTAATATTCAGTGCATTTCCTAGTTCCCTCATCAGAGTAATATGTTATTCGTTTATCAGTGAATCTATTCTGGTCACCTACTAATTCCCCGAGGCTGTACACAACAGTCATTCCCAAAAATTGTTTAAAAGTAATTTCGGGATAAACAATGCACGAACCACCAATGTCGTTATAATATATATATATAATATATATATATATATATATATATATATATATATATATATATATATATAGGGATAATAAAACCGGCACTAAAGGTACTCCCGACGAGACTCGAAGAGTGACGGAGGAGTGAATGTCAATTTACACGCAAGTAATTTGGTTCTCTTATCAAATATAATGAAGTCAGTAAAGTTGTCAAAGATTTTAAGCGCTTAAAGTTCCTTGGAACACATTTTAGCGTCCAAACACAAAGACGAAAAGTCGAGAATCAGAGGCCACAGTGCGCTACTAACAACTGATCACATTACATGAAACGACACTTGTATACCTTCCGCATTTCTGATTTCGCCCCATCACTATACTTCGTTTCACCTTCCGTCCAGACGCAGCCGATGCTATGAGATTATATGACGAATCAGACAGCGTCAAAAGGGCACCGTCATGGTGTTCGTAATGTTTCTGTCTGTGTTCTATCATCGCTGAACCAATCATAAACAGAACAAGCCTAGTGATTTGCACTTTTGACGCTGCTTGATTGGTCCCGTTCCCTCGTAGCATCCGGTGCGTCTGGATGGAAGGTGAAACGAAGCATAGCCAACCCGATGCCAGGCCGCGTCATTGAGGAACGCATGTTCTTTGTCAATTAGATCAATTGAGGCCACGCTGACACATGCTGCCCCACCCTTCTTAATCCCATCTGCCTCGACTATCTCCCTCACAGTTTTAGGGGCGAAGCTCCTTAGGGTCTAGCCTTGTGCGTCCGGCGTCCGTGCTCACATCGATTGCCATCCCATCTGTCTTTTTAAAAAATAAAAAAATGTTTGCGCAGTCGACAGGATTTGAACCTGTGCGGGGAGACCCCAATGGATTTCTAGTCCATCGCCTTAACCACTCGGCCACGACTGCGGGACGAGTAGGGGGCTCTGAGATGTGGTAGTAACTCAAGAACTGGGGATTTCATGGATGAAACGTTGCATGTAGCCGCTCAACGTCTATACAGGAGAGGGCGCTGCGGTCAAATGCGTATATAATCGCGTTAAACTTTGCATGCACTGGCTCAACGTTTATAGACGAGAGGGCGCTGCGGTAAAATGCTCAAATGCGTGTATAACCACGTTCCATACCACACATTCACTTTGTGACATCGATCGTTGACTTAAGCGGTGGAGATGCGTTCCCACGGCTTCTAGCGGATCCAAGCTGACCCACTAGAAGGACCACTGGCTCTGCATTTCACCGACAATAAAGCAGTAATAATGAAGTCGAAACGCAGCCCGGAACTCAGCACTACCTATGAGCAATAAAATCAGTGTCACCAGCACCACCCGAGCTTCGCCCCAATCAGCATCATTCACCACGTGGAGATGCGGTCATTTTTTCCTTGTGCCTCGCCAGAATCTTGCACTCGGAAAACAACGGCACACACTTGCAGGTTTGACAATGATCCGACAGATGACCGTCCCGATAATTTCATACTTTAAGTTAGTGTTCCCTCAGCCCATCATTAACACACCTACCGGTCTGACCTAAATACTTGTTTCCACATGATAAGGGAGTATGAAGGTCAGACCGGTAGGTGTGTTAATGATAGGCTAAGGGAACCCAAACTTAAAGTAGGAAATTATCGGGACGGTCATCTGTCGGATCACAGTCAAAGCTTCAAGTGTGTGCCGTTGTTTTCCGAGTGCAAGATTCTGGCGAGGCACAAGGAAACAACTGTGAGGAGATAGTCGAGGCAGATGAGATTAAGAAGGGTGGGGCAGCATGTGTCAGCGTGGCCTCAATTGATCTACTTGACAAAGAACGTGCGTTCCTCAATGACGCGGCCTGGCATCGGGTTGGCTAGTGATGGGGCGATATCAGAAACTCGGATGGTATATAAGTGTCGTTTCATGTAATAAAATCAGTTGTTAGTAGCGCACTGTGGTGTCTGATTCTCGTCTTTTTGTACTTGTTTTTGAGCGCTAAAATGTATTCCAAGTTCCAAAACCCACTAGCCCAACAATCTACTCTACTTAAAGTTTCTGTAGGGCGTTTTCAGATAAGATCGAACAATCATGTTCAGTGACCAGTTTTAATTGTAATGAAAAAAAACACAAATATTTTGCTGGATCTATGCCCAGAAGAATAAAATCAATCATTGTTATGAAAAAAAAATTGTACGCACCCTCTCACTCACGTGCGCGTTTTGCGTATCGCACGATGTTGGCATTTCGGGCGGCTTCCCCCAAAAAACTGTTCTGGCTACGGGTCTCGAAATATTTACCGACAAATTAGGCACGTGAAGGATAGACAAAAAGTATTAATCACCGAGTATTAGAGTCGTCATTTTCAAAAACAAAATCGCAAATACGGCACATTGCGCAATAACGGTCTAGATTATAGATTTTCGTCTCCGTATCTATGAAAGCTCAGTTTTTACAACTTTTTCAGTGTGTTTCCTTCTCTATAGTTGATCTGTGCATGAAATGATCTTGTCCTGGTAAGCGAGAGAAATTTACAAGAATTGTTCACACAGGATCATTGAACTAAATAAGCATTACTTTGAAAATCACTTTAAAAAATGCCATCAATAATATTTTTTTAACTCTCCGAAATTAACGTTTATAACATGTACTAGCAGAATCTCCAAAAACATGAAGCAGTATTTGTTTGGCTTTGAAGTTATGAAGCGAGAAATATGACCAAATTGACGCTAACGCGGTTGCCATAAATGGGGCGTGCACATTACCATTCTTAACAATTTCATTATTATTAAAAAGCGTAAAAATGCTACGAGGTGGACAAAAAAAATTCAAACTGACAGGGCAGAGGTGGATGGTAGCTTTGACGGGAAAAACCTAATACAATTTCGTACAACCGAGCCAAAAAAGTCCGTGAGCCGGATTGATCGAGAGGCGCCACACTAAAACATAATTCGCGGTACCTGTTTCAACAGCCGGCGTGTAGGGTCCCCGTCTACGCAACGTAAAGGAAACAACCGGAGCGACTTTGCAAACAGATCAGCCTACAACCTTGGAGGTAACACGATACAGGAGGTAGGGCGGGGTAGAACCTGCACCTGCGCCGCCTGTGAGCGCCAATAGATCCGCCGCCGTGGAGGGCCACACAACGCGTAGAAAATAAAGATACATAAAACAGGAAAAATAATTGCGATTGAATGAGATTGTCTGTAACTTAATTTAAAAGACAACGGTTTGGAGAATCGGGAAATCCAATTTGGGTATGCTCGTCTGACCTACGTCACGCTGCAGCAAGCCACTTTAAGAACAAATACCAACTACACGAGTTGCAGAGCAACAAGTACACTTCAGTGAAGTGGATTTATTTCCGTAACAGGACAAGGCAAGAGTACCTGCGATGGAATCGGAAGTCGTGTCAAACACCAGGCAACGTTGTACGACTGACGACCGCCCACCACGTCGGTGATCAATTCGGCGTCATAGATGGTTGCCCCACTGAACACTAAACTGCCCAACGTGAAACTAACCCAGTTCCCGAAAGCTGACGTCAAAGCGTTAAGGGACATCAAATCAAATCAGTTTATTTTCTGCCACAAAAAATACATTCATGACAAGGGCGCTGGAAAAAAAGCTGCACGATTGCAGCTTGACGGGTCCCAGCGCCCTAATACAAGGCTGCAGCGGTACTGACATTAAAAAAAGCAAAGTATATAACAATCATACAGACACACACAAAAAAAGAGAGATACATACATTTAAGTACACACATTTAGAACTATCAGAAACGTAAATAATGATTTGATATTACAGAATTTCTTGTATGGTACGATTGCTTACAGTGTATATATCAATGTCGCGAGAAAAAAGCAAGTATAACAAGAGCGGTAGTTGGTGCCGGTATCTCTGAGTGCCGAAATTTGTTCTAAATGCAGGAACACGCCAGGGGGGCCAATGACGCGATGGGTAAATGGATTCGTTTTTTTTCTAGTTTAGCGAGGTCTAAAATTATGTTAATATTTTTTCTTACACATTGTTGGTAATTTAAAATCAATCTAGAGGAATACATATTATATATATACAATTCTTTTATGTTTTTTAAAAAGATGAAGAGAGTGATAATCACGAGGTACATTTTCAATTATTCTGACAGCCTTTTTTTGTAAGAGACGCAATTTGTCTAAATTGCTCTTTGTAGTTGTTCCACATACTAAATGGGAATTGCAGATTACGGAATGAAAAAGGGAATTGTAAATTAATCTTTTGATGTTTACTGGGAGTATATGCCTATATTTATTCATAATCCCGACAACTTTACAAAGTTTTTTGTGAATGTATGTTACGTGATTATTTCATGACATATGACTAGAAAATATAACACCGAGAGTCTTAATGGTATCAACACATTCTATCGTGCATGACCCAAAATACAAATCGCGTGATATTCGTACATATGATCCCGGACATTGAAATAAGACTGCCTTAGTTTTAGCGGTATTAAGAATGAGAGAGTTAATATTTATCCAATATTTTAAATTTACCTAGGAAAACGTTTGCTGTACATGAAAGCAAAGGAGTAGGACTCTGTTTTTGTTGTGCGTGCAATTAAGTCCTGTCAGTTGTGACAGTGTACGCGGTCCGACACTTCGCAACCACAGCTGTTTTAGCGGGAACAGTAGACACAGAAAAGATATATCTTTGAAGTAAAGTCTCCTATGGCAGCGAAAAGCAGATCGAGGTCACGAGCTTGCGGTGCCACTGAGAAGAAATGAACAGTGATCGCTACAGGCACAACGGGAAAAAATGCTTTTTCTCGGAGTGCCAGGTGAGCGCCGTGATCGAGTCAGGTCAGCGTCCGGCAGAAAGAATGCACGCGACAAGCGCCGAATGTGCACATTGGATCTTGATTCATTAAACTTGTTTTAATTGCACATTTTTAGACATGTGTACTTTTTATCACTATTTAAGCTTGGTCATCAGCAGCCGAGCCTCCCTACGAAAGGTAGGCTCCGAAATTCACTGATCCGAAAATGCTGTATTTAAATAGTTGATTTGTGCTTCAATCTCACCTGTAATCTTTTGTATGAATTCTTACTTTTCAAGAATTCTGTCACAGTGCTTTCTCTTCACAAACTTCCTACATTCTTAAACTTTCTTCTCCATCCCTCTTTTCAACCTCTCATCTTTCAGATGTAACAGAATTCTTTGAAAGTGAAGAAGAATTATATAGCCCATGGGTGTTGAAAACCACCAGGTTGTGACATGATGACACCAAATACTTTACTATGAAAATATCTCACTCTATGAAAATCCAATGGCCTTGGCATGAATAGGCTTTGCGTGGTTGGAACGACTGAATGTGTAGCAGCCTCAGGGGTTTTACCTTTGAATAGACCAATCTCACTAGCCAGGTTCTTTAAGCCACCACTGCCGCAATGCATCAAAGGAACTTTAGTCCTTCTGCATGTGGGAGAACCCCGCTGGAGTTTGCGCGTGACGAGACGACACGAGCAGTCTCGCGCACCGCCGCCTGCCTCCTGTGAACTAAAGTTATGGCGGCGTCACGCATGCGCTGAACGCTTAGTGAGATCTGTATATTGGGACGATTGATGGCAACAATAGATTACTGTTGGCATCTATGGTTGCGGACACCTGGAGCACTAGTCGAGACAGCTGTCTCTACTGTCTCGGCAAACCCAGTATCTCGGTGTGCCCATGGCAGCCCTCTCCCTTGGTGCGGCATGACTGTGTACAGCGTGGACGATGTGATCCTCATGCATTCTCAGATGCGTGGTGTCTACAACGCTAGGAGAGCAACATTTGGCATTGTGGGTGAGCTGGCGTAAATGAATGGAGACAAACGTATTTTTCCTGGTAAAGTAATTGGTGACACTGTCAACTGGCAAGCTTGCAGCCAGGCTAGCGATGGCCGTGGTGAGGTGACTCGCATCGCAAATGTCCCAAGGTGCCTCTGTCACATTTCAATGACTGCGTTTGATGTGCTAGCAAGAATGGGACATTTACAATAAAAATATAGCAATTCATTCAAGATAAATATTAAACATATATTTTAATTAATCTGCATATGCTTCTAGATTAATTTCGTTATCATTGCAGAGTCAGAAGGTCAATTGACGAAAAAATTTGATTGTTTTATTTTTTCTGGTTTTGTAATTTATGGTTTCAGGTGCATCACTAAAAGACATAGGCATAGTTGCATGTTATCACTCCATAAGTTTGGGTCTATACAGCATGAACTAATTGTAATTTTCAATGTGATCATACAAAAAATAGCATGTTGCTAGTTCAGCGGTTGCCGCTCATGAACTCGAGAGAGTGGAATTACAGCTATTTAGACTACAAGATGTAACGAGATTTCAGCTGCTCGTCAGACCAGGTGGTGGAATGGATCCTCAATCCTTTGGCGGGGCGTGCTTGTTGGTTTAGACCGTGAAACTTACGAAATTGTGTTTGCCTTGCGATGCCAATTAGTTGAAAAAGATTTTTCGTGTGAAGCCAGCCTAAAACATCGCTGTTTCCTACATTGTTACAGGTTTTTTACCCTGCTCTCTTTTTTTCTTTTTTTATAGTGATTTAGAGCTGCTGTGGGCAACACTGGAGCCCACCGCCGAGCACAGCACCTCATGCGGCAAGCACCAGAAAAAAGACGCGAAAGAGGGTTAGCAGGCAAGGCCCATCTTGTAATCGATGTCACCCGCCCGACAGCCCACAAGACCACGTATTGTATGCAATAAACCAGTTGTCGTCGTTAACCTGTCTCGACCACGACATGGTGGCAGCGGGGGATTCAGTGTGTTGCCCATGACAAGAACAAAGCCTATATAAAAATGATAGGAGACGAGTGAACATTGCAGTATGCGCATCTGCTATTTGTATTGCAGCCACCGACAGCTTGTCAGCTACCCTTGAATAGACCCTTTTCAAAAGTGTGCACCATCTATACTCTGTTCAACCTCTGAGACTACAGTGCCTGCCGGACCAATCAGCCGCCTCCTTCTTATCACCCAGTGATGTGATTGCTGCGCCATTTGCGCCAAACTGCAAAAGTTCTTCCTGCTACACCGTGCTACATTTGCCCCAAATGTGAGGAATTTGCGCCAACATTGCGCCAGAACTTATGTTCACTTAAATAATACTGAAAATATAACAGCTGCAGGCCTTGCTACCGTTCCGGATCGTTAGAGTAGGCTCGTGCGGGTTTTCAGGACTTTCGATAATCGCCTCAAATAACGTACTATTCGGTTTGATTTCGCACCAAGCACTGATAGTCCTCGGAAGTTTCGCAATAAGTCTCGTGGTCTGTCCTGGTGGGTTAGTTAGCTTTGTTGAGTGCGCTTCTCACCGCATATTGGTGTGCTGTAGTGAAGCGACAATTGCAAACTAGGCGTCGCAATGTTGCGTGCCTTGCTTCGCCCCAGCGCACTCACGTGCTAAGGGAAAAGGTACTCCTCCATAGCGAGACGTGGTGCAAGAAGGTATAGATGGACTCTTTTGTAGGTTTATTTTTTATGATTTGTTTTCTTTCTTAATTAAGAATTGCGGTTTTGTTACAACCCCCTAGAACTTCAAGGACACAACAATCTAGTTGCTCAAAATGATTCTATTTTAACATTTGTTCAGTGGTGTTTCGTACCTAAAATAATCAATCACGGCAGTTTGCGCTGTCATTCATCAATCGTCTTCTTGTTACTGTGTCTGGTGCTTCCACACGCAACTAAACAGCTAGTGTTTGTTCTGCTCCTAATATTCGCCGCTCTCCTCCTTACATTTGCAGTAATATAAATGAAAATGAAGTGTGCGGTTATGCTGCAAAAGCCCTTTTTGCTTCTCCAAAATGTACTTTTGGCTGCTCCAAAAGCTGCTTTAAAATTAATACAACCAGTCACATCACGGCTCTTATCACCTGTCCCGGCTCTTTGCGCGTGGGAATGGGCCGGAGCGCGATGGCGTGGCGAAAGAGAGGCGTATGACTGGTCTAACGAGGACGTAGCTTCCACCGCAGTCTCAGCTTAGAGGTGAATGGAGTATGTATGGTAGCCGCAGCACCAATTATCGAAGTCCGCCATTTTTCGGGCACA
>JAZHYW010032758.1:0-18413 GCA_037355805.1 Ixodes ricinus
TATGCCACGTGATCCATTATTATAGATCACGTGGTATACGTCAACTCAACTCTCTCAAGTCACGCCGCAGAGGTGGCGCTACTGTCGGCACTGCGCATGCGCGGATTGGTAAATCGTGCAAGAATGCTAATAGACTAAGAGAGACACACGTAAGGTGGTGTCAAATTGTTTCGAGTAAAACTTGCTCACCAAGTAGTGAAACGAAATTTTACTCCGAGTGATAGCTTAGCACCCCACCGTAACCCACAAATTATCATATTTCATAAATATCTTCGAGTTGGCCTTACCGCATGCCGTAAGGCGTATGTCTTGGCAATGAACATGATGCATGACGACCACATGTCTTGGAGAAAGCATTTCGCGTGATTGAATCGTCGCGAAAACGTGTGTACCGGGCTTAGATTCGGCCCTAAAACATTTTTCTCATCTCACAAACAATATTACATTCATAGTCCTTTTACCTTATGATGATCTTATTTCTCAAAATTTTATTCATTTCGCGTTTTTGTTGAGGAAGGGAATAAAACCGTAGCATACAGCCCTACACCGAAACAGGTGTATCTACGCAGAGAGAAGCCCGAAATGCAATATTAAAAATCTCCGCTGCCCTATATTTAAATTTTTGACATAAGTCAAAGATGTACCAACCTTTTGACCAGAGAAACAAGTTTGGTATTCAGTTAATATTTTGAAGCATTGTATCTTTGGAAGTTGGAACCATACCTAAAACAGCAAAGGTAGAAATATTTGTGCAATATAAAAAATGATAAAGCAGATGCTCAAGCTTCCATGTACAACCTCTTTGTATCATACAGTTAGTTTTTGTTTTGGGGGGGAAGTCTTGCAAGGCTTAATCATAATCTTCAATATGGCCGGTCCTGAAAAGGCCGCGCATGTACTACACAGCGCACTTTATTTTGCTTCATTTCACTTTATCTAAAATTCCGTACTTCGGCACGAGTGTCACACGCGGTGTGAATCTAAACTATTGAAATCTCACATCAAGTAGGTTCATTGTCAAGTTCTCAAAAGTGGAGAGTTTGAGTGGATTTGTTCCGGTACCTCAGATAACAATACCCGACAACCATACGATGCATGTGGAAAGGCGTCGGCGGAATATCGGGTATCGTTATCGTAGTTATCGGAACGCTCGATTAAAACTCCCTAATAAGACAGCCACAACGTTCCGTGTCGTTCCTCAAACACCGAGAGAAGATGTATACTCTATGCCCGCCGAAAGAGTTTCTGAAATCCATGGAAGTCTCCATCGAAGTGGCGTCCTTTCACAGATGAAATATTTCTAAGCAAACGATTCCTCATAAACGATGACGCGAGCCTGGCAATGAAACATTTCGTGCAAAGCTACGAGGTTGAAAAAAGATAAATGTCACTCGATATAGCGGCGCTCTTCAGGGCGGTTGAGGGCGACCGGGCGCCACACGTCCAGCGCCATTGTTCAAATAGGGATCAGGACCTCCCGGTTTTAGGGATACGCCATGCAGCTGCTTTAGGCCACAACCCCCTTTTAATCTCCCTTTCCCCATGGCTCTCGCAGCGTAAGGGTTCGCTTTTGGTGAAGAGGGAAATAGGGAAGGGACGAAGGCACACGCGTGTAGTTTATGGATGGTGTCGTGCACAGGAGGGGGATTGGCTTCCATCTGGCAAAGGAACCTACCCCTTAATATACTGTGTAAGGATTATTGTGTGTTGGGTCAGGTGGCAGTCCTCTAGTTCCCCAGGGAACATTTGTATCATCATCTTTCTCTCCCCCTATATGCATTTACCAAAAACAAAAACAAAAATTCAGTTGCATTGAAGTTAGTTTACTCTTTATTTTACTTACTTCTGAATTCAAACGTTCATTGATTTATCATTCAAGTAATATTACTTTAGCACCACAGATGGTTACTGTCTCTTCATAGCTGTTTTCAAGGAGGTGACGACTGTGCTCGATCTCGATTCGACACCATCTTGAGAGCAGTTAGCTCATTTGTGGCAGTATAAACCTAAGCTAGCTAATGTACAATTAAAGAAAAACGCTAAGTATTTGGAAAAAAATATTCATGCTTGAAATATTCTAATTCGCACTCAAGCTTTCTCGAGGCCAGTAAATTCTAGCGAAAACACACCTTTAAAGAAAATGGAATGGTAAAACTTAAACTTTCGAAACATTTCCTAGTTGTCCCGGAATTCTCAGAAAATTAAGCGGGTAAACCATAATTATCGCAGAAATAAAATGGGTGGCCACCCTCGACTTTCTTTTTATGTAAATGCATAGCTTGTGGACACCAAGTTACAAAAAAATTGTGAAGCTACTCAAACGAAAGTGTCATGTACCTTAGGACGATAAACTTGCGGGCGATAGGTATACATTTAAAAAGTCTTGTTTTTAACTAATTATGACGGTTAAAAGTCTAATTATAGTTTTCTTTCTCTACGGAAATCAATTCCATAACGTAACTCATTGCAATTGGAAACAAACGATGCAGGAAATTTGAAGCCCAATTACGCCGGTGTCCTTCTTACATGACTGCAACCCACTCCTCCTTGGGCCACAATGCAAGTTTGCACAGCATCCTGCAGATATATAAATATTAATAGTCCATTCTTTTTACTACACACCAACATATGTATAAGTCGTCAAGTACAGATGGTAGCACTAACTGTTGAATGGTACATACTAGGGCTGGACACTTAATCAATTAAACTACTGATTAATCGAGTAATGCTTTAATCGCGATTAACCTTTTTAACCGGTTAATCGGTTAAATCTTCGCTAACGAAACAAAAGTTAACATTCAACGATTTCACCACCCAGACGTGATCGAGGACATCTCTATGAAGGTAAACTTTAGGTGAAATTTTTACCTGCAGGTAAACTTAGAGGCGAAATTCGACGCCATGCGAGTGTTCGTTTAGTGCAGCCGAGACTATCGTGAACAATCAATGGAGTTCGCTATTGTCGGAGAATATCAGCGAACCTCTTTGCTTCTGCGGCTGAAGCAATGATTTTTGAGTGTGGGTGCCTTTTGACTTTTCTCAACTACACTTCAAGGTTGCTTTAAAATCCGAAATTGTGCATTGTGCCGTTTATTACATATTCAGCAAAGGCAAACAATCTAATTTTTACTTGTTTGAACAATTTTGCACGAACATTAACAAAACCGATTAATCGATGAATTAATCGACTAAAGTACATACGCAAAAGGACTTCTGCACATACGCAGCGCTTAAAACAAGCACGCTGTGCGCAAACGTCTTGGTAAAAAGAAAATTACACAATAATGTTTGTTTGCTTAGAGACAGCTCAATAAGAGTGTCTGAAGTGTACGCTGTCACGTGACAAGGTCTTTTAACATAGAAATTAAAAAAAAGAATAAAAGATAGCGAAAGGGCGATTTTATAAAAGGGAAGAGGTCTTCTGGGGGGGGGGCTAAATAGTAAATACATTGCGTACGATGACGGCCGTGAACTGGAATTTACTTCCGTGATGCGCCTACCCAGGACGAGGGGAGAAAAAAAGCAACAAACCTAAAGTAGAAAAAAGAGCCCCGTTCCAAGATGCCATATGGTCAGCCAGATCCCACTTATTACGAAATGTTCGGTTATAGCGTTCGAACAGGTGGTTTTTTTTTTAGGGAGAGAGGGTGGGGGAAGGGAGTCGCCCCGGAACTTTACCGCCCTTTTTAGCTGGTGGGTCCAGCCGCGGAACTAAAGTTTTATCGTAGCAAAAAATAAAAATAAAGCTAGGCTTTTTTTTTTTATTGTCGTCCATGGGGTGGAACTGCACCTTCTCTAAGAACAGGGCGCGGCAACTTATGGTTGTTCCGAGTATCGCCGACAGCTCGCCGATGCCCGACAACCCAGAAAGAGATAACATAGAATGATCAAAGTGGCGGAGCCGAAGTGAGTTTGAAGCGTTCTCTGTTCCGGGGCCGTGAGTGCGGTGTTGTTCTGCTCATCTGCTGTTATCTTGGTTGCAAACATACGTCGAAGAGGAGGCAGGTGAAACAGGCTGCACCCGATAAATGCCACATTGTGATCATACTTCAAGCACTCTGTAGTGCCATGGTTTACGCGCAAGCTGCATCAAAATAACTAAGGAATATTTTAAAATGAATCTAATGGCAGTCACAGAGTGACCGCCAACGCTTTGCTATGATACTTATCTTGACCCTAAGTCCCTGAGCGAGATGATCCGATACCTATGAGGGACTTCTGTAAGTTTCGTTCAACTTCAGTTCTAATCAGACATGTACGTAACGCGTTACAAGTAGCGAGTTACTTCAACCTAGTTACTATTTTCGGTAACGAGTAACGTATTTAGTTACTTTTCTAGAAAAGGAACGAGTAACGTATTTAGTTACTTTTAAGGCCAAGTAACGAGTAACGGTATCTCGTCTACTTTTGAGGAGTAACGTGTACAACAACGCTTAAACGGCCTTGTTTCGATTCTAACCTGAGTGTGCGTCTATTGCGACAAAGGCAGATGGGCAACCCGAAAAATAACTAAACAGTGTGACAGTACAGCAGCGTATATCGCTGAAAACGTCAGTCGGACAGTTCGACTGATGTGTTCAGCGATAAACGTTGCTGTACTGAACTCTACAGCTGGGAAGGTCCTTCACCCAGCGAACACAATAAGGTTCGTTGGTTGACTCTTCTAGACCCGGGTACGGACCGAATGTAAGCCCGAAGGTTGCGAACACGGGAAGGCACAGAACCCATTACCCGCTGTCCTCAATGAAGGCGCAGTTCCCGAAGATTCACCAGCTCTTCCTGAAGCACAACATTGCCGTTCCTTCGAGCGCGTCGGTATGAAAGGTCGCTGCCAATTTTTTAGGTGACAGTCATCAAATATCAATAAGTAGTAATTAAACTTTTGGACGAGTATAGCTTTTATTTCACGGCTCTAATTCTTTTTGCATTAAATTTTATTGGTTACATTCGCAAAATTGTCAATATCAGTTTTTCTTGACAAAAGATCGTCGTGTTCCCGTGGACTGTAATTTTCTCGGTATCAACGAACGGAAATAAATTAGAATTTTGATATTTTCTCAAAAAGTTTGTATTACATGAATGTCCCGGAAAGTAGGCCATGTATTTGTTTTTAAATTGTGACGATATCAATTTGATTTATGTTATGTGGAAAATGTTCGTTCTAAACACTTAAAAGATCACTGAAGATTTCATCTTTGGAAATGTCTGAGAGGACGGAATCATCGCATCTAAGTCTTTGTGTCGGAGCTCAATCAATTCGTTTTTGCGGCAAGTGCAACATCTATAAAAAAATATTAAAAAAAACAACGGAAAACTCGTGAAATCATCTTTTTTCATTTTCAAATCTGATAGGCATACACAATAACAGATCGGCATCTCAGGAATAAAGACATCTCGATAGCGACCAATCCAACCTTATACCCGTTCTTGTGGGTATTTCAATAATATCAGCATTCAAGCCACGAAAAGGGTTCCATACAGCTCAAGACTCGCAAATAAGAAAGATAAAAACAGAAATGGGATGCCGTCCCCAAGATTGTCTTAGCGGGAAACGATTGTTCGACGTCTCTGACCCGCCCCTGTGCCGAAGCAGTACTCGCGCGATCGGAAGTCGTTTCGGAGAAAATATCATCAATCACCTCGCGGTATACCGGCGTCTCGTAGACTTCTGCGGTCGTCGCCCGTTAGAGCCTAGGGGGCTTTTCTTGCATACCAGCATGACTTCATCCTCATGCATTTTCCCCGTAGTCGTCTTGATACTTCATCTTTAATTTTGTTTCATACTATGCGTAATTAGCTCAGAAGACTTGCAGGTGAACGTTGCTTGCTTGATCCCTTTTGCTTTTTTTGTCTGTTACAAGTTAAGCAGTTATTAAAAGTCACTGATATCTTAAGAAACGTAAGGTGTGGTGAGGTACCAGCACCTTATTATTCCTCCAAAGTTAATGAGATTTCGGCAACACCAGATGAGGTCCCTGCCTTTAATGTGTATACCCGCCGAGTCTATGTGTGGCTTGAACGTGAAATCATCAGAGCATGCTGATTGTCTTTCCTACTTGTTCGTGTCGAGACAAACAAATTCGGTGGTATGAAATATATGCTGCTGAAGGCACGAGCTCAGCAGTAAGGCCACCGCAATGACTGCTTATGTTACGCCAATCCAAGGCATGTATAACGACAGCACACAACCTCTCATCGTGCGCTCATATTTTCGAACATAAAGAACCAGGTGCATCCTCAATGCATTCACTCTCAAAGCATCAACAACTTGCGAACGAAAACAATAAAAAAGGCCCACGAAACATCTTCTCAATAATCTCCACAAGAAGAAAGGATAAGCACGTCTACAGCACAGCTCCCCCACTACTACTACAGCCATATCCGACCATATATGCCTTGCCCCTCTACCTCATCCGGACCTAAAGGCGGGCGGGAGCGAGGGTCACAAGGTCGAGGTCACGTGATCTCTCCGACATCACCTGCCAGACCTGCCCTCAACCCCCACAACAAGCACACATACCTCCGAAGGGGGTGTGCCGAGGGCTCCAGCAAGCTGACCCTACGACTCGCACCCCGACTTAGAGACTCCCCTCCCCCTCTCCCCAACTACTACAAAAAACGAAAAAAAAGCAACGAAAGAAGTTATCGTATAAATACTATAAGGCGCTAAACCGTACAATCAATACAGCCGAAGCGTTTGCCGATGACCAGCCCGTGTATACAAATACCCCTTAGTCAGAAAGCAAACCCTGGTCCTGGGACCATTGAACGGTAAGAAGCAAAATGAAAGAAAAAAAGGAAAGTGGTGGTGGGCATGAACTGGAAAGGTTCCCCTCGATTTTTCTCAATGAATGGTAAGGGTATATCTTGAACGAAAGCAAGGGAGGAGCGTCTCATTGATAGGAAGCACTGGCTGGATTTCCTGGACCTTTGAATTGACAATGAGGGAATATTCCGCTTGGATTGATCTTTAGAAAATTGCTTCTTGTGGTTGGGCTCGATAGAGGGGCGTTCTCGTGCAGGAATTTGCGTACGTGTGTCTGTTTCGGAGGACGTACAGTTGGGACTTGAATGGCATTGTTAGGGTCCGGAAAGGTTGTGATAATTCAGGGGTGCAATTTGTTTATTGGTTGGGACTGAGGGTAACGTCTGTGTAAACTGAATGGGAGTCGATGCTGCAGTTGTGATCATGTCCGTTAGCAGATTATTTGAATGACGTTGTCAAGGTCTGCAAAGGGAGTGATAATGCAGTGGAGCAATTTGTTTATCGGTTGGGACTGAGGGTAAGGTCTGTGTAAACCGACGTGAGTCGATGCGGCTGTTGTGATAATGTCGGTTAGGAGATAAACTCAGATTGCTATATCTTGAGTGATGGAAATCAGTGTGAAGGAATCCATGCGGATGGCACTTCGGTAAGTGCTTGTTTACCAGTGGAAGTATTTATACTATGAAGGGGTGGATGAACGTGGTTTTACCATAATCAACTCTCTTAATGATTGCGTTCAGTAGGTGGACTTTGTGTCAGATGTTAGCTTCAAAATTCAACATTGCTGTTTTGCTTGGATTGTCCCCGCTAATACTACCAAAAATATACAAATCACCCATCCAATCATTTTGCTGTTTCATGTTGTCTTCCGTACTTTCTTGGAATGTGTTACTCCGGTAAAGTTAATTGTGTTTCAATTACTAAAACTCATAACTGACTTTAAAAATGCAATTAATGTTTGCTATCAAAGCCGCTACTAATGTCACGATACGTCTTCTGAGGCCACGCGGGATAGTAACGTTCTGTATTATTACGAACGCTGTGCTTGCCAAAGGCTTCGTCAGAAACAAGTATTAGTTTCTTGAGGTAACTCACACACTCACATAATAGTTTTCATCTCACGTGTTTACGCGTGCAAAGAATAAAAATATCTCAGTCAAAAGAGGCAGCAAGAGTGTAATATATATGTTTATTTATTTTCAAAACTTTACGTAAATGCTGTTTGTAGGCCCATAAGGTAACAATATTCCTCGATACACTGTGCATAAACCCGTTACTGTAGAAAACCTCGTCTTTTTACACCCTTAATCTTCCCAGCGAAGTTCGCGAAATCTGTACAATAGTTGAAATTCTCTATCTCTCTACAGCAACTCTCTACAGATAAAATGAAGAATTGCAAAGGGGTTAATGAAACAGCAATACCAGAGTGTTTCTAGGAATTCTTTACGGTTGATATATGGTGGAAACCCCCTAAAGATTCCAGTGGCTACGACCACTTCAAGGTTAATGACCGTCGCGAAATTCAAAATACCTCGGATCTCGCAGACAACCTTAATACACGGCGACAAGAACGTCATCAATCTGCACCACTTCCGCGTTCTTCCTATCCCTGTCTGCTGTTTGGGACATCTTCACTCTTAGAGAAGGACCGGTTTTCCAAGAAGGAGCGGAGGCTTCTGGATGGTTAGGCGACAAACACGACACGGAAATAGTTAGACGGGTTGCACAAACATGCAGATGTAGAAAAAAAAAAGAACGCAAATTACGTCTTGCAGGTCTCCTGCTGCGTGCACCTGCGTCGTCTTTTACCCTTGGGGAAATAAGAACGAAATATTTTGCAACCGAATGAGGGGCTCGTCAAGCTTCTGCGCCAGGAAAGACCAGTTCTTCCTGGTAGGACTAGAAGACTGGGCACGGCGGTTAGCTCTCGAAGCCTGCGCAGTTTCTTCTTGGCTGACTTCGGCCCTCCCAAGGAATCGCTAAGCGTATGCAAAACGCGTGCTGTGCGGGCAGGACCGATCGAACTGCGTGCATGGGCTTCATTTGCATATGCACCCGGCAATTTGGTAACCAGCGTCGCAAACCAGCCGGTTTAGTTTGCCGGAGGCCCGAGACAGGATTAGACGTGGTTGGCTCGGTTAATACGTTCGACGGCTTGGGGGTGCCTTTCAGCGTCCATCTTGACCGTGTGTGCGGGATTGAGACAGGCCACCAGACCTTGAAGATTAGAAAAGAAACTAATCGCTGAGGCGCATTTCTATCCGTTGGCTCGAAGATGGATGCCGTGTCATGTACTACATTTAGACCTGGTCCCCGAACAAATTGCTGCTGTTTCAGGACCTCCTCGAGGGGACAGTAACTCTTCCAAGTGCTGAACGAACTTACCGAGATACATTTTTCGGCGACGTCGCGCAAGCACTACGAGAACGCGGTTCTTTGTATTTTCAGGCCCGGAACCGGGATCACCACATTTTTTTTTTTTTGACTGAGCCTATATACCCTTAATCCTTGAATGGCTATTTTTAAATCTTCACTTTATCGCTTTAACTTCCTACGTTTTACTCCTTCCCGTACATGTAATCGATTCCTTTTTGAGTAGTCTGTAATAATTTGATAACCTTTTTAGGTAGTAATCATAAGGGTAGTTTGATTAATTTTGAAAGAAATAAAATTACTTGTAATCGTTTCTAAATTTCCTTTCCCTTCATAATGGCTCCCCTTAATTTTCCACAGCCTTCCTACGACGGAATCCTAGAACCAAGTTTACGACAGGGGGATGGTCTACATAAAGTCGTGGATATACAAGAGCTTATAATCCGGTGATTTTGATTCAAGAATGCACAGTACGAAAAACCCTGTTTTCAAACCGGCAGAAGGATTTGCCGTTTTGGAACATCTAAAGTAATTGGAAAAGTAAGGCTTACTTTTTCCAGTAACGGTTAAAACTTTTCCTCTCAAGTAATCAAGTAATGTAATTTAATACTTTTTAATTAGTATTATTTGTAACTGTAATCGATTACTTTTTTTTTTCTAATTTGTACAGGGCTGCTTCTTCCTCAGGCAGGCAAGCAACTCGCAGTGGCGGCACATATCTCTCCGGCCATTCCTAAAACCTCCTTAATCAAAAACTTTTAAAAAAAAGTTATTTTTTTGTTTTTTGGAATATAGTTGCTCGTTTCACTACTGCAAGCCGGAGAGCCAGGAACCTTACTTTGTTTCACGTCATGCGGCAATCACATCATACTTTGTGAGGGGAAGAAAAATGGGACAGCCGAACATGTGACTCTATCAAGAAGGACGACCGAGTCGTCCTGCCTTCTCGCCTGAGAGACGTGGTTGTGCACGAACGAAAGCCAGCTTGTTGTCTGTGGTAGCTCAAGGACCCCGAGGGCGCGAATGTGACCGGATTGAGCCAGATGGATTCGATCTGGCGACTAAGCGCGCACGTGGCAAGCACGTGGGACGGCTCTCAGTCGCCCCCGATGCCTGGCAAATGTCGCTTCGCTGTCCCTCGCGGCTCGATCCCACTGGACGTGGGCTCATGTACGGACGCCACCGACTGTTTTCGAGCGTGCGAGCTTTCCTCAAAGGCGGCTCCAGTCATGCAGCTTCGGAAACGAACCAGAGCCTGACTCCAGAAATAAGACGAGGAATGTCTGTGCGCCTATTTTTTTTGCCTCGCACCACTCGGAGAGTCAGCCAATGTCTGCCGACTGCGCAGGGAGGCTAGGCGAATAACGAGGACACCAAAATATTTTCACCAAATAAAAATAAATTAAGCCTGCGACGTCATCATACAATCGAAATCCGTTCTTTCCTAAAGGAAAAGTAGGATTATATATTGTTTTTGAAGAAAACAATGTTTCAAGGTTACCGCTCTTTTTTAAAGAGGGAAACGAGAGAACACAACAGCAACATCTAGGGGGACACCAAGATATTAAAAGGGACCAAGGAAACTTAGACCGACGAAAAAGGTCACGTGGTCTTCGTATTTATTTCTACTTCGTTAACGATCGGCTGCTCATGTGAACTGCATCGCGCTCTGTTCATATGAATGGATCTTCGCGGGCCTTTGTTGCACCGTCAATGTCAATTTGACGATTAGTTCTAGTTAGAAACAGTTAGTTTTCAAATCAAATACATGTTTTATTTTTTATAACACAAAACTATTTCTAATGACTGCTCGATTCAGAAAGCGTGTACAAGACGAGCCACGTCCTACATTTCTCAAGGTGTCAGTATCAAAGAAAAGAAAAAGGTTGAACAGAACGCTTTTCCGAAAAATGGAACTTTGCTGATCAAGGGGGCACCACAGATCTCTACTTCCTCATTGGCCAAACTGATTGCAAGAAGGCCGCTGATTGGTGCGTGCTCCGAATGCATCGCAGGGAAGCGTACGCGTAAGAGCCTTTAGTGACACGGGATCTTTGGTCACGTGATGTCTCGCAAAACCAGCGTACGTGATCAGCACTCGCTGACTATGACGAAGCTTGCTCCATGACTGTTTTTTCTTTTGTTCTGTTTTTTTCTGAGATGGGCTTTTCGATATTCTCCCCTGTCGCGTCCTTAACACCTGCCTAAATTCTTTTACGAATGCCTATATACGCAATTACAAAACTTACTTCTGGGCGTGTGCCACGTAACAGCGATCATATTAACACCGTCGCAATCATTTGAGCGCCGTTTCGCGGTGCCGCCTTATCCTTGATGCTATCCTGCAGATGGTGGTGTCACTTTCTTTTTCGTCTTTCTTTTTTCTTTGACCTAACAGAAATAAATGCCTCGTTTATTGCGCCGACGCTCTTAGTCTAGGTGTTAGGTGTCCTTTCCATTTATCATGCTTTAGTCGGACGACTTGAACATTTGAAAGATAAATATCTAGGCGCGGTTCAGAATCTATCTTGTGCGTCCAATGCTCTTAGAAAGATAAAACCCTTATTCAACGCCGACTTGCAAGTAACTAATTAGTTTCTCGCTTTACGAGAAACACCATCTCGTGACCGAGATAAAAAAATAAAAAAGCAGGTGTCAATATAATTTCAGGTGCAGACGTCGTTAACTCGCGTTGATGGAAAGTGGTCGCCAACAGGCACTTCGCAGGTGTTTTGGTCAAACTTCCAAGGCACAGACGAAGGAGTAGAAGAAAAACTAATTTTTCCTCTGTTGCCTGTCGACATACAATCCGTTTCACAGTATAAAACATAGCGCTATCACAGCGGAGAACCATATGCATAAGAAGATTAGTGCCCTTCGTACTCCGAGTATGGGAGTTTCTCTCGCGCACCCTTTGCAATGCGGATGCAAGCTTTTCTGAGGTAGTGAGCCGCCCGCCAGCCTTCGGGCCCTGTAGTCCATCGTAGGGTGAGACGGAGCTTTAGCACAGGTGACGATACATACTCTCCGATGAAGCCCAGTTACTCTAATGGAGTCATTCAAGCAGAGCCAAAAATACGTCGTCACGGCTGTCTCAGCATTTGTGAGTTTATACTATCACCAGCTGAAGCCAACCCCGCACTGTAAATGCACCGTGACCCCACGTACATTTTTTTCTGCGCGGGACTGGTGTACCGCGGTGACATCAAACGTACAAAGACGGCAAACTTGCGTGATGTTTCACCCTATTGACGCTGCCTGATTGGCTCAATCGAATTCGAGCGTGGGTGGCGGTCGGATTCTTTGATGCGGAGAGCAAGTCGACTCGCTTCTTGTGCAGGGGCTGCGGTGACGTCAGAAGGTCGCCGAGCTCTGATTGGCCTGATTCGAAGGATAGTGGGTAGACCGGAAGGCAGCTTGCTTTGAGGTCTACCCACTACCTTCAATCAGAGCCAATCAGAGCTCGGCGTCTTCCTGACGTCACCGCAACCCCTGCAAAGAAGCGGACGACTTTGCTCTCCGTATAGCATTAGCACATGAACGTTGACTTTGCTCTGTATAGACATCAAATAGTCGGCAGCTATTCCAGACTACCCGGCGAATGCAATATGCATGTGAAAAGAGCAGTGAAGGATTTGTTGATTGGCTAATGTGGTGAGCACGAAAAAAATAGCCGTGCTCACACATCCTATGCAGTAGCCAACAGGACGATCTGAAATCACGGAAACTAGAAAAAAGCGTTAAAAGAGTTTTTTTTTTTTAATTTTAGCCGAGGTCGGCGGGAAGAGAAGGCCGTGCATAGGTAAATGATGCGGCTATCAGACGATTATTCCCGCAGTTGTGCACGGGCGCTTCCATATCTGTCCCTTCCGTTACTAATTGTGCTCATTTCGTTGCCTAAGCTTCAACGTCCTCAACTGGGGCCGCGCGACAGGTTATCGACCTTTCAGACACCGCGGTGGTGTTCTCCCCAACGCAGCCCGCGCTAAGCATTCCTCATAACTAAGATCAGTGGCGGGGCACATCGGTAAGACAAATCAGGAGGCCCATTATGGCGTCCCAAATCTGGCGCGCGGGAGAAAAGGTTTCTACATTTGAGCTGCTCAAATACGCCTTCGTTCAAGACGTCTTCGACCAGCCAAATGTATATGATGCAATCAACAAAGCCACTTTCATATTTAAAATGGCAATTCAGACTAGTTGGTTCATGATCACCTCAAAAAAGCCGTCCACTTTCTTGGCTTTGTGTATTTTCTGGCGCTATCTTAGGCACCCCATAACAACACCGCCTTTTAAACCGTTATGGCGTCATAACGGCGGCACCTACTGCATCCATAGTGCGGCAGAGGAGCGAGGTGTCAGCGTGCTCTTACAGAACCTTAAATTATGTCTTACCGCGTCCCGCCTCAAGTCACGCTGCAAAACACACGGACGCACGCACATATACACACGAACGCGCACATACCAGCTTTCTTCTCTCCGTATACGAGTTTCTCAGAAACAAGCTATTAGGTCCACAAAAGGCCGCCCGCGGGAGCAAGTGCCGCGACAAACAGACGCCAAGCAAATAGCGGTTTCGCCCCCAAACCTCTCTTTGGGGTTATTTTCGTTGTTGTCTGCGCTGTTCTAAAGTCGTAGTTTGTTTTGTTTTGACAATGTTTTTAAGCGCTGGTGGTTGTAAAACCGTGAGGCACCTGAGCAACGGAGTGGCGTTTATGCCTCCCCCCCTCTCTCCCGCCCGCCGTCTAGATGGCGCCAGTGGATAAACATAAAAAAATCAAGGAAATGCCGGAAGCGCTTCGGAAACCACCTCAATGAGTTTTTGCCGGGTACTAAGAACAGTGTAAGCGCGAAGTGCCTTTCTTTGTGTGTGTGTGTTTTGTGTCGTAGGATGCGCGGCGAGAGAGGGCGTTAGCGTGGAAGGGGGAGGGGGGGGTCGAAGTCGTTTAGGTATCAGTCTAGTGTGGCCCCAAAAAACATTTGTAACGCAGAAAAACCTTTTTTTTTCTGATTGCAATTAATTAACGGAGCTCGTCACCTGCGCCGCGCATTCTTTTTTGTTCAAAGACATCGTTTCGAATAACGCGTTCTCCGCTTATTGTTACTTCAGTTACAAAGCGCACCGAGTCCCTATCATCATTCTTCGTAGTCGATGGAATCGCGGCACTATCCGGATAAGTGCGCCGAAGTACGAATGACGACCGGTGAGTCTACACTGTCGAAAAGTAGTACCTCGATTTCCGCCCGATTGACGTCTGCACAGCATCACGCTGTCGCCGGCCGCGACCCCTGGCGGTGTCACAGCACAGCAGCAGCAGCGGTGGTCGATGTAGCAGGCGCCTCTTCTGGCTGCATAGTCGCTCACCATCCAGCTCGACGGTCCACGGAAGTTCCTGACGGCTAGGAGTTGGGGGACGCTGTGACGGCACGCCATGCACACTCAAGTTCGCTCCTGCTATTCCCCCAGTATTTCAACGGCCGACCGCCAGGATCGCGACCTCCGACAACGCTGCAGTCCGGCTTTTATGACGTCATTTGTTGCCTCTTCGGGATCCCTTCGGAATCGGAGACGCGTTCCAGGCACACCGTTGTGCAACCGTCGGTTCTGGTTTTGGCCGGTTCACAACTCTCAAACACGAAAACGACGGACAAAAAACAATTTTCGTTGGCACTTTTTTACAATTTTTTGAGAGTTTGCTGCGGTTGAGTAACGCGATCAGAAATTCGTAACTCTACCCCTTTCTGGTCCCCTGAATACACGGCGTTTGTTTAGTTTCCTTTGTGCAGTTCGGATAAATTCACCAGGAAATGCAGCAGACCATAACGCAGGGATACACCCGTGCTCTTAATCCCAACACGAGAACGACTACAAAAAGGCAATAGAAAGCTATAGAAGGGTTTCACGTGACGTCATTCCGCTAGTTTGTTGTGATATGTCCGGCGATGAACCCTAATAAAGGATTCGGTGCACTACGTATTTGGGATGGTGCCAGATGAATCTGTCAAACGCTCGTGCTTTGGTGGACACAATGACGTCAATGAAAACGCCCTATATGGCCCAATTGGGCCCTTCTAGCATTCACCTGTTTTGGCAAGTTATGTTGAATCAGAACAAATCGCCATCCCTACTTTTCAATTATTTTTTAACAGCGCGGTTCAGATGACAGTTGGCTAATGCGAGTCTCTTGACTGTACGTTTGCGGTATACCTCCCCGGCCCAGCTACGACATGACAGCAGCGTTGTTATACGGTAACACCTTCTCTGAACTGTTTCACTATTACATGTAACACGTTATTAGTAGTATCTTTCCTATATCTCCGATAACGATACTCGATACCCCGCCGACGCCTTTACGCGTGTATAGTATCGTTAGCGGGATCGTTATCGGAATTATCGGAACGATCTACTAAAACATTTTATGGGGGGTTGTGGATCGTTTCGGTACCTCAATAACGATATCGCGCACGAGTTAGCAGGTACGTTACTGGAATTTTCGGAACGATCTACTTAAACTCCGAACTGCGCAATATGCGAGTCTCTGGTAGCGCATGCGAAGTTCGTACGCGAGGGCCTATCAGTACCGATCGGATGGGAAAACGGTCCGCTAAAACTCCTAATAACGCTACCCGATAACGATACCGTGCATACGCAAAGGCGGCGGGAGAGTATCGGGTATTGTTATCGGAGTGATCGGAACAGTCGACGAAAGTATATCATGACTACAATCGAGTTTTAGTAAATCGTTCTGGTGACTCCGATAACTTATACCCCAACGTCGTTGCGCGCATCGTACGGTTATCGGCTATAGTTATCGCAGTTGTCAGAGAACGATCCATTAAAACTCCGTATTAGAAAGTTTTATTAAACCGTTCCGATAACTTAGATAACGTTAGCTGAAAAAGATTCCGATGATTCCGATAACCGTACCCTACTCTATAGACGCCTTTGCGCATGCATGGTGTGGTTTCCGAGTATCGTTGTCAGAATATGTTACGAGAGCGTTCTACTAAAACTCGCTATGATTAAACGCACTATCGCAAAAGCCGAGAAAACAAAACGTTGACAATAGCACCAGACGTATCCAATGCGAGCGCTTTCTGTACTGGCATATCCGCAGCCGGGATTCCCCGCAGTAGCAGACGCTTTCGCGGAACCTCCCAGAACCACCTGTACTTCCGGTTCTTCCCGGGTCCACGTATGCCTGCTGTTGCTGGTTTCCGGGCATGACGCCATCGGGGGTTCCGGGATGAACTTCGTCTAAGGGCGCCATTGCTCTTTCCTTACCCAGAAAAAGAACTTGGGAATGTCGACTAGAGGTTTCTTTTGAAGACGCCGTGCTTTGCTCCTCTCGAGTCTCAAGACCCATTTGTCTGGGCTCTCCGTATCTCTGTAGGCGAAGAGAAGGGGAAACCCGCTTTTGTTTCAGCTGCTCTCGGGGTAACGGTTTTCCCGGAGACTGATGTACAAAATCAAAATGAGACAAGAAACTCTCTCCTGCTTACACTTGCCCACAGCTAGAGGTATTGCCCTGTTTTTACATAAAACAGGTAATGAAAAACGATTTCCGGACCTTATGGGTTATTGATTTAATGTAATGACTGTAGACAGTTGGCGAACTATACAACAGGGATGGGAAAAATACTTACAAAGATGTATGTAAATACAAAATACTTCGACAAAAATGTGTTTATTAAAAATTTAATTACGCTTTTAACAAAGCTATTGAAGTGCACTATAATAATAAAACAAACATATTTGATCATCTTCAAATACTTTATTGAAATACTTTTGTTGTAGTATACTGACATCTTAGACTTAAATACCTATAGCCCAGGTAAAAAAGACCATGCCCAAATAAAAAAGTGGAGTTTAGATATACTAAAAATCAAGTGAATAGAAAGAATCTTGCAGGTCTCAAGAAAAATTTGTTATAACTTCATAGGCAGATATAACACAAGGAAAAATAGTGTATCCAGTATAAGATTAACTTAAAAGGCTTATTTGATGCATCAAATCCTTTACAAACATCATGTGGTTAATTCGACGTGTTTAAAAAATGTAATCACCCACCCAAGAACGCAATAATTATTTTCGTCTCAATAATTCTTGTAATAATTACTCTTCCCTTTTTCTGAAATGTTAATTCTGAGCAAACCGCTGCAAGTTTCAAGCTCTTTGCATATGACTCTCTTCACGTAGAGTGCCCACTACCATATTTGATTGCAAAGATCGAGCAGTGCCCAAAATTGAATTTGGGCTGCATTTTAAGTCCATGGGTTTGAAATACTCAATTTTAAGTAGTTATTACAGTTGACAAATACATTCCCCAATATTTATTATAAGTACAAAAATGCAAAATATTCAAAGTATTTTAAATACGTATTTCAAATACTTGTGCTTGCAAAGCTGCTCATCCTTGCTATGATACTCGGTGAACTCTAAAATCCTAATTCGTTCATGTTTTATTCATAAATTGCCAAGACAAACCTATGCCACTTTCTTGATGTCAGATCATAAAGAAACAAGTCATTAAATACCTGAATTTCTCTGATGGTGATTACGAAGATTCCTTCAGCATTGCGAATGCAGGTCATGGTCCCGCAAAAAAAACAAATTGTGGAGTGGAAAAAATTGTTTGTTTTAGTTTTTTTTAAATATAAGTGTACATAAAATGTCAAAAAGTTCAGAGATCAAGGCGCTTTATTCAAACACCGACGAGGAGTACATTTGTTCGTGGGACCGTCACAAAACGCAATGATGGTTCTGGTTGGGCAGCTTAGGCCACACCACCACCAATCAACCCTACCCATGTTCATGATGATTGCATGTCCGAAATTGCAGCTGCACTAATCTAGAGTTCAACCAGAGTTCCACGTTTCGGTGACGTCAGCTATCTTTTTCCCTTTTGTCACCATCATCATCTTCATCTTCTTAGTACACCAGGTCACCGTCCCTCCAAGGCCCCCTAAATCTCATATAAGGCCGTGAAAACCGGCGGATATCCACAAGGACGGGGATATATATGTTTAATAACATGCATACACCCTGTCATTAGAATGCCTTTTCGATCGCGAACTTCTAAGTTCTCTCCGATCTCAGTACCAGAATAGCTTCAGCTCGCTTTTTACATGTACTCAAGTTGAGCTCGGGGGTACATAAGCCGCGAGCCTAAAATTGGTTCCTAAATGAAGACTACGGAGGACAAGTAACTCCGTGGTTTGAGGGAAAAAAAAAAAACGATTGCGAATGCGAGCAGGCTTTTCGTCGTCTTGG